>CARXXK010000002.1:47768224-47836361 GCA_949089665.1 Macrosiphum euphorbiae | reverse complement strand
AACAATTTTGCTTTGAATAGATTTATATCAATAGCAAGCCCATCATCTTCTAACTACTGTTTAGCATCTAGCACCTCATCTATAATAATAAATCAAAACAACAATAATAATCAACTAGTTATAAAACAAACACCAGGAAAAAAATGTACAATTTTTTTTTTTCTAATATTTAGAGCTATTGACACATTGGTTGGGCATTAAATATAAATTTAAAATTAATTCAATTTACTAGAAAACACAGAATATTCAGTGTCAGGAGCTAATACTACATTTGCCTGGTTTTTAGTATGCCTTTCTAATGTGATTGCTCCGACTGCTCTTAACCTGAGAGCAACATTTTTCCAGCGTTCAATGAGTTTCCCCTTTGCGTGGGTTTGCTTTTGTCCTTCTGACTTTGCGGGTATAAAATATACACTCTAGAAATGCAAGATAATTTAATATTATAATTTATAGTATTGATAAACATTATTAAATCCATACTATTTGTTCTTTGGGAAAAATTTCAACAATCAGCTCTGCTATTTTCTAAAGTAAAAGTCAATACCTCTGAAAATAATTTCAAAATTACTAACATCGAGTATATGAATAGTTACGCACTATGCATTATTAGTTACATCATAAGCAGGGTTTTCACTAGTTCAATTAGAATTCTCCATACATTAATATTATGTTTCAAAATTGTTATTAAACTTAGGTTGAACATACTCATACCTGCTCTCATCTTGTAATAGATGGTTGATAAAGAGTTTTGTTAGTAAATTTTGCGAATCGTCAGACAAAAAACCATCATTCTTTTTATAATCTGCAAAAATGTACCTCCCATAGTTTGTAGTATGCAGAAGTTTTAATAGAGTCTAATGAAAATTAAGAAATATACATTTTAAAGGTGAACATAAAATAACAGTTCATAACTATTATACTTCTGTTGTCCATGCCATTGGCCTATAAGATCCAAACTTTGTATGCAAATTAGCTGTTAAACATATAGATTTGTCTCCTGTAAGAGGCTCTTGCGATTCCTTATAGAACTCTTGTATAACATTAGATTGTAACAACAAATTATCTAACTAATTTAATTGATCTAAATTTTGAATTTCTATAGCTGAAGATCCTGACGAATAATATGGAAACTGAGACAATGAAAACAAAATTAGGCACATTACCTTTGTTGTTTATTTGTTTAATTGATTTATACTTTATGTAAAAGGCATAAATTAAAGGCAGTAGACAAATTGCATATTTTTTTTATGGTGTAATACTAAAAATAATTGATATTAAGATATTAGCTACTTCATTAATTTAAAACATAAACACAAGTAATTTGAAGCTGTACTGCTGTAGCCTGTAGGTATATCTGTTATAATATGAAAATGTAAACAATAGCCAATAAGTACCTATATATTATGTATAACATGAGTTTACATGAAATAGCATGTATTATAATTATCATCACATTGTGATTATGTACCTAATATGCATGAAATCATCAAATAAATTACATATTTTAATAATTAACTTATACATACCTGATACTGATTCATTTTTCGGCAATTTTCAAACACTTCAAAACTTCAAACTTCGTAAAGTAGTCGCTAATCGATTATAGAACAAGACGTTTTATTCGCACTCGTTAACGGAAAAAGTGAAAACGACAAGTGACAACTGCGGACTGACCAGATAATGCTAACATGTATCGAGACGTTTATTTTTCAGACTTATTCTAAATTATAATATTTGAAAACTTTCTAAATACCTACATGTTAGTATTTATAAAGCTAGATTTTCAGTAGCAATAAGCCCATTCACTTTGCTTTATCAACATGCCATGTACACAATAATCTCTTCTCAGCAGATTTCATGACAGTCATCTATGCTTTATAAAATGAGTCATCAATATCGGACATAAAAACTTTTGGCTGGAGAAAAATACCTCGATCACGCAGTATTTCAAAAAATGTAATCCAAGTAGCAGTATCTTTCTTATATGATATACAAAATGCAGTTGGAATTCCATTCCCAAACTCGTTTACTACAATAAGAGTAGTTAAATGAAAATCATATATATTTGTTCCATGCGTCGAATCTATACATACAATATTGTTACCAAACTTTTCCAACATACTTAATTGAAAATCATTTACTAAAACCAACATGATGCTACTATCCTCGTGTGCTTTATTCATTGAATATTCAATTTCTTGGCCTTGTTCTTTGTAATAAAGAACAGGGTTCTTCTCATTTAAACCTTGAACTTTCTCCACCCGTAACTTCGCACTGATGAAATCATTTGTATGTTGACGGCCTTTGTGTAACTGGAAATCACGTCGTATATTCCAAATGTCTCGTTCTTCTAAACACACCCATACATTGTCCTCATATAATATATCATTGATCGAATCTCGAATTTAATCAAGAATTGTATCAAAAGGTACGCCTTTCTTTACTTTTCCTGTAATAATAAAATTACATATTCTACTTATAAATATTTTTGAACATAATTGTTGCTTATTTTTCTGACAACAATTGAATTTGTTTGAAATATCAATACATAAATAAATGTCCACTCTTTTGTTTCCCATTTAAGTGACATGTGGTACCATGTACATCTTTCCAATACAACTAATAAAGTTTCCACAGAACTTACAACGGGCAATTTTATAGCACGCATCTTTTTACACGTCTAGTAATTTCTGTTTTAAAGGAAACCCAAACACAAACCGTGGCAATAATGAAATCAATTGAAAACAATATGGACGAGGTGGCCGAGCGGTCTAACGCGTCGGCTGTGGCGCTGGCAGTCGCGGGTTCGATTCTCGACCACCGGGAGGCATTTTTCTCCGGGCAAGTCACGGTGTCCGGAACACAAGTGCCGCCATCCCCCACAACGGGGCATGGCAGAAACCTACGGGTGCCCCATTCGAAATTCTGCCAAAAATACACCCACGTGTAACATACCTACCGTTCCAAAAAACCTACAGTACCAACCCCCCTCCCAAAGGCCTAAGTTGACGCTGGATAATTAATAAAAAAAAAAAAAAAAAAAAAAAAAAATATTATCAAAACCATGGCCAGCAATGACTATGATCGGATTATTTCGACAGTTAATGTTTACAAAAGTTTTGAACAAACATAGGATATTATCAAGTATCTTAAATTAACTGTAAAAAAATTTAAATTGTATTTAAAGTGGCAATTAAATAAATGGTTTTTTTTATTTTTAATCTTAAGCTGAAAAATAATTAACGAAATAAGTATAAATATAAACATATTGTTAATAAAATAAATATAAATATAAAAATATTGTATTCTTTATCTTAAACTGATAAATAAATAAATATATTTTGTATACAAATATAAATATTTTCGATTTTCAATCTTAAACTGACAATTAACTGATATCTGAGTCGATCAGCACCAAAACAGCCTAACCCACAAAAAATCAAATTCAGTTTTATGTGATAAAATTGATATTTTAATGTTTGAAATCCACTATGGCATATTCCATAAAAAAAATTATTCGCTTGTAAGCAGCACTTAATTTCTTTTGGCACTGTGATTATGAAATATAATTTCAGAACCATTCATAGTGGCCCAACCCTATGCTAGTGGATTAGGCCATTTTTTTCTTCATGAAAATAACTGATAATTTCAGAACCAGAGTGGCCCAACCCTATGCAATAGGATTGGCCAATGTTTCTCCATGAACAAATTAAAATTGATAATACTTCCCGGCAAAATTAATGCAGTTGTCATTTTTTATCAAAATACGAAATTTTCTTCAACATTCTATCCATTTACTCAAGACGTAATAGTTCGTTTCAGTCGTTAGGTATTTGTTAGTTCTTATTTTATTAATTCATATAGTTATAATGAACACTCAAGAAATTAATGAATATTTACAAAATGGTAAGTCACTTTATACATTTTCATAATATTATATAGGTACATTTACTATTATATTTTATCAATACAGATGTCTGATGAGATTAGATACTGATGATGATAGTTGTCAAGATTCTGGCTCAGAATACTTGCCATATTATTTATCAAATAGATCATCTAGTAGTGACGAAGTTGACAGTAAAATTAATGATGATTTTAATAATGAAATTACTCAAGAAGTTGACAACAATGAAATTATTCGAGACACTGCTTTAAATGAAAATACAGAGCCGACTAATTTAAAAACACTTAACGAGACTTTTGAATAAAAATAATTGGAAAAAAATGAGAGAAAAAGTAAAAGGTCTAGAGGTGAATCTTTTATTGGAAGTACAGGTAAATATGTGCCTGCCAAGACCTTTGAACCTTATGTATGTAGTTGTTTACAAAAATGCCATGATTTGATTAACGAAGCCAAACAAAAATTTACACCAGAGAAAAGCATAAAATGCCCCTGAAGGTATGCGTATACATGGACTTTAAGCAAAATAAAATGATACTGTTAGGTGTATGTATGGCTTTTGATTTGATGAAAACATTGCCCACTCCAGTACTGTCAACTGGTATATGTTATTAATTATTATAAAGGTCAATTATGGACATACTGTCATGGAATACATAACATTGCTGATAATACTGTAAAAATTTATGTCTGGGATGAATCAGTTGGATCTAGGGGACCTCAAGAAATAGGATCATATACATTACACTACATTAAAAACTTTGTTACAGAAAATAAATAAATTTTGTAATCAGACCAATGTGGAGGGCAAACCCAAAACATCAAAATGGCTACTCTTTGTAATTTTATTATGGCTAATGACAAATATTGTGTAAATGAAATTGATCACAAATTTTTAATGAGTGCCCATTCGTTTTTACCGTGGTTTGATTGAAAAACAAAAATAACATCAGAAAAACATAATTGTACCAAATGATTGGCAGAGTGTTATAAAAAATGCCAGAAAAAAAACACCTTTCATATTATAAATATGACCAAAGACAATTTGTTTTCTAACAAATCACTGGAAAAACAAATTGTCAATAGAAAGATAAATGAGTACCTATGGTGAAAAAGTTGAATAGCTCAAAATTCAATGGCTAAATTTTAAAAAAGAACAACCTTCAGATAAATTACAAATATTCAAACACACCAGAAGTTCAATATTTAACTTTGCAAGCATATATAAAAGAAAATCAAAACTGGAAGAATACAGAATTTAGATCTATTATATTCAACATGCCACGAAATAACAATGTTAAAAAAAAGATTTAATGGATCTACTTCCCTATTTACCACCAATCAATCATCAATTTTACAATAGTCTACAAACAGACTGTAATAACACCATTAATGACTTACCAATTAATTTTGATAAAAGTGGGGAAAATGAAATTTAATCTGAACTATAGAAAGTTATACTGTTAAAAGTTATTTTCATTTTATTTTGTTAGGTTTAGTAAAAATCATATTGTTTATTAATATTATTCAATACTGAAGACTGTATTGTGATTATATTTTTAAAAATGTTATAAATACCAAATTTTCAAGTTGATCAAATTCTGAAATGCGACAAATCGTAACATGTGTGGACCTGCGTATAAAAGTTTGATCGATTTAACTATCATATTATGTTCTTTTTTATCACCAAGCTGATAAGATTTTAAAACTGAATTCGTTGTTATTTGATATTTCAAAATATTGTTTTTTGTATTAACTTCAATAATATTGTACTTGTCATCAGTTGTCATTGTTTTTATTTATTGTTAAGTTATTCATATAAAAACATTGTAATGGATGTTAATAAAGATTTTTGGGAAGATTTAATTGAATTATATCGAAATCATTCATGCCTCTGGAATGTGAAATGTAAAGATTACTCTAATAAAATTAAACGAAATTCAAGCTACGAAATACTATTGAAAAAACTTAAAGAAATATATCCTGAAGCTACAACAGAACTTCTAAAAAAAAAGATTAATAATATTCGTACAACATTTAGGAGGGAATTAAAAAAAGTAAGTATTTATTTTATTTAGTACGAATATTTATTATATATTTATATTAATATAAGTATTAAATTACTGTTTAAAATGTATGCAACAATTAGTTTTAATTTAAAATACAAATATTTATTATAATAATCTTTTGATATAGGCACTAAACTTGGTTTTAATTTAAATTAAAATAATTATTTTAATAAATTTATCCTTCAGAATTACTGAATTGATAAATAATTTCTTCTTTATTTGATATTGTTTTATATTTTAGCTCCTTACAATACTCATATTTTAAGCTATTTTTTTATGTATTGCATATAAGGAAATTACTAAATTTAATTATTAATTCTTTTTTATGTGTGGCCAAACTTATGGAAATTGATAAACTTGTTTAATGTATATTACCTTTGCAAAAATTATTATTAGACATCCTAAAAATATATTTAAAACATTTTTTAGGTAGAGAGTTCCATGTGTACTGGATCAAGTACAGAAAATGTTTATGAGCCTTCTATATGGTATTATGATTTACTGTACTTCACTGCTCAATGGTATAAATGTGGTATATTCAATTTATTTGATTCCAAACGTTTGCAAAGTCCGGTTTCCTTCCATATACCTCCATCTGATACGCGCCCATTTGTGCCCATATGAATGTATATAAATTCATAATTAGCATTTACCACAGCAAGTAATACCACACTAAATGTCCCATTGTAATTATAGTAGTAAGATCCACTTTTCTGAGGTTTTTTTATGATAATATGTTTGCAATCAATTGCACCTAAACAATTTCTGAATTGCCAAAGTTGGTTGAAGCCATCTGCCACATGTTTCCACTCTTGTTCTGTAGAAGGCACCTCCAAAACAATAAATCAATACTTGCCACATAAAAAATATGTTTATATTTATTAAAAAAAAGATAACATAGATGCCCAAATACTCCTTTAGTTAGTAGACACATCATCCTAATCAATAACAAAGTTGATGCTCCTAATCTATTAAAATGCGTCTCGTTCAACATTCCAGATTATAATAACCGTTCCACCTCCATTTTTTATTTATCATCTCACAGCACAAACTATTTAAAATATTCTCCAATTCCAAGAGCCATGTGCCTGTGTAACAAACTTACTGCAGATGTCGATTTCTTCTTTTCTCCATATATAGCTTTCATATAATATATCATAAAAATACTATGTAATATTTGATATATTAAATTTTATTAGGTTTATTCTGATTAATTGTTATGTTCATTATCATATATTTGTTTAATGTTTAACATAATATTATAATCCTGTACTATTGAGCAATTGCCCATTTTATACGTTTGAATAAATTATTATTATTATTATTATAAAAACTATGTATACATTTAAAAAGCAATTGAATCTCTACAATTAATTTCAGAATCATGAAAGTGACTATGGGCATGAAACACTATCTGAGACTTCATTTCTTCCACCACATACTCCTACAAGTAGTTTATCCGAAGCATCAGGAGTACAATATGAAAGTAACAATTCTAGTAGTTCAACATCAGCTTATGTTGCTAGACATAAAAAAAGAAAACAAATATCTCAAAGTCCATATGGTGGTCCAAAATTAAGTTCTATGGAAGCTAAAAAAAATGAATTGCTTGACTTAGCTCACTCGCAGCTTACCACTCCAGAACCCGAAGAGGATGAGTATGCAGTAGTAGGGAAAAGAATAGCATTCCGGTTAAAAGGGATGAATGAACATCAAAGACTGATTGCTGAAAAATTGGTATCTGACATTATGTATTACGGTAGAATGGGTCAATTAAAGGAAGATGCTTTAGTAAATTGTTCAAACCCTCTAACTGCTAAACACAATTATCAGTACACTTCCAGTGGATATCATCCTAATACTACACAACCACAGTTCACTAACTTACAAACGATGTCAAAACAAAATGAGTACCTACAGGATTACTACTACAAATGAACCTTATAATTTTTACTCACAAAATCTAGTCAACAGCTCAAACAACCAAGATAAATTAGAAGTACCAAGTTTCAATCCAAAAAAATCACATAGTGAACTTGAAGAATTTCTCATTATGAAGCATGTTTAAGAAATACAACTACATCAGACAGTTAAGCATAATAATATATAGTTTCTTTTTCAAAGTCAATGCATAGAAATATATTTTTTCTAAAAACTAGTTTGTTTTTATTTAAACACAGTATGAATTTTATTTTGTTTTGTTAATACACCTACTCTTTGTTCAAAGTATGAATTTTTTAGTTGTTATTGATCAATCCTACTGATGGTTGATATTAAAAGTTGTTAATTTTATTTTGTTTAATTAATATACCTACTCTTTGTTCAAAGTATGAATTTTTTAGTTGTTATTGATCAATCCTACTGATGGTTGATATTTAAAGTTGTTAATTTTATTTTGTTTTGTTTTGTTAATATACTCTTTGTTTAAAATGTTAAATGTGTTAAAGTCATTTTAATTAAACAAACAAAATATGTAAAATCATCTTAAAGCCAATACATCCCTTGTTCTTCTCAGAGTCTATAGTAAAAACTAAAAATATTTATGTAGGTAACTATTTTATTGTAGTTAGCTCAATTTGTCACACCCCCCCTACATATGGCACAATTATAAAGCATATTTACTTACCTTCAAATAATCATTTTTTAATGCTTCGTAAATTGCCATGCATGTTTCTGGGACAATTTTACCAATTATCTGAGGTGATATAGCACTTGTAAATTTTAGATCTTCATAAGAATTGCCTGTTGCTAAGTACCTACCTTTAAACAGTGTTAAATAAAGTGATTTAGGAAGCAAAATTAAAACTTTATAATTTTATACTAAATAAATTACTTTAAAGTCACAATTAGTCTTTCTTCAGCTGTTACTGAAAGCCTCATATTTGTATCTTGCTTAGTAATCTTTGGTCGTATCATTTCTAACAAAGATTGAAAAGGTCTTTCATCCATTCTTAAAAAAATTTTGAAAGTCTCTAGGTTCGTAAGTACTCAATTCGTGAAGTAAATTAACATGCGAATATCTATTTCTTTCTAGTAACCAATTTTTACACCATTTCCTTTTACGTTTTGTCTTCTTTTCGTCACTATTCAACAACAACGCAACCACAATACTAGCTTTGGTTTTTTTCAACATGGGAGCCATATCAAATAAATTGAAAATAAATATTGAATACCTACACTATTAAATTGTTTAATTTATTAAATATAATGTTATACACGTGTTTTTATATTTATTTTTAGTTATGATTATGAGTATTATGACACTCCTACCAATATATATGATGAGTTGAACAACTTGTAGTACGATAAGTCGTATTAATGTGTGTCGGATATCGCGTACTGCAAATTTATACAACTAGTACATACAACTGTTGTACAATCTGTCGTGTGATTAATTGTATCGTGTATGGGCCGCTTAAAACCCGTTTTCTAGGTAACGAATATCGTTTCATAGTGCTGCAATGGTGTGCTAGACACTCACACGAATGTTTATTTACTTCTCTATATGACTGACTTCACGTGTTAAACAAATTGTCTATCTCCTTAGTAAAAGAGCTGTCGACCCCCTTAAATGTTCATTGTTTCATGTTGTTAAAATAGCAACGTTAGACTAAATACAGTTTCTGTTTCGTAGCTTTAAACCGTCAAAAATATTTTAAATACCATTACCTATAGGTACTTGTTTTATTTAGTCCATTATTGTTTGATGTCACCTCGTATCTGTTTTTTCATTGATCTCAAATAAATTAATACAATTGTGTATGTAAATAAAATACATGTAAATGCAGGAAATTTATTTGTTAAATATTTATATTGATAATAAGTATTTTTACAATTTTATAAATATCTGGACACATCAAGTAAGTTAATATTAAATCATCGATAATGATAATTTTGGTAATTAATACTGATATCCGGCACCTATAATGCACTGGCCGTAATTTAGGTTATATATACTGTACATAAAATTCAACACATGGGACATTTAAAAAAAAAAATGTCACCAAAGCTTGAAAATATAAGGGTTGATCATACAAAATCGAATATTATTTAAATATAAAAATAAATTGATTAAATGACGTTTTTGGCAAAATTAAGTACAAACGAATGTACTTTGTAATAAAAGAACATCGGAATAATTACCAAACAATAGGTTTCTACCGTGAGCCAGTAGAAATAAATTACTCAATTCATATAAAATACATAATATACCATAAGGACGTTACGAACTCAAGGTTTATAGAATAAACAATACACATAGATACACAATAATAATCTTAACACTTTAAATAAATAGCAAAATACAGTGTTTTAAAAATGTTTTTTTTTTCAAAATCACGATAGGAAGAATCAACGAAAACATCAAATAAAGTAAATACATTAAACAGTAAACACAAGGCCGGACTTAGGATCATAAATAATCTAAAATTAGTCGATAACATAAACATACTATTTTTATCATAAATTCTTATAGATTCCTAAGTGGTAATAAAATGAAAAAATCTGTTTTAATATATTTCTGTGTTCAGACCCGAGTGATTCCTACCTATGTATGGCCTTCAGTATATACAGGTGTTTACGTTTACACATAACATTTATAAGGGAAATAATAAAATAATAACAATATGTTAACCTAAAAAGAATGGCAATAATACAAACAATAATAATCAACCACATATAACATTAAAATTAGACAAATACTGCGGGTCGACTCGTTGACTGGATAAGATGTGAGTAATCTGATGTTGACGACTCGAGATAGTCTTGAGATATTTTGTAATTTTAATAACATATAGGTTTCTTACGTATAGTACCTAGTTTCCAACAATATCCCAGCTTCGGTTGGATTGTGCGACAGTGTTATCGTGCCGAACGACCCACGCTACTGTTCGTCCATGATTAAAATCAAGGACAACACTCAGGGACGTATTTAGGGGGGGGCATCGGGGGGCTTGGGCCCCGGGCGCCAAATTTTGAGAAGGCGCCAGCCACCAGGCGTCAGAATGGTAGAATCTTAGAAAATCGTAAAATAGTTATTTAAGTTATTTTATATCATTGTCATGAAAATGTTTATATTATTATCATGTCAAAATCATAGACCTACTTCATCGTACCAACTACACAAAATTGATTACTGATAGCCTGCCATGTGTAATACTCAAGTTGGTAGTAGTGACTTGAAATCTTGTTGGTGAATGCGCTGTAGACTGTTGTAGAAATGCTTCTGAATTTTTTAATCTGCTTCAAAATATCTATAAATTTTTCAGTTCTTCTACACATAGATGGGAAATACTTCAGAACAATTTAACTAAAACAGAAAATGTATCACTTAAAAAACTATCAGATACCAGGTGGTCAGCAAGATCTGATGCAAGTATTAGTTTAAACAAAAATTGGAATGAAATAATTAATGCACTGTCTTTTATAAAAAATGATAAATCAGAAAAACCAATCACAAAATCAGAAGCTAATGGACTATATTTAAAATTAGACTGTCTTGAAACAGCTATTATGGCCACATTATGGGGTGATATACTAGAAAGATTCAACAAAACTAGTAAACAGTTGCAGTCAGTTGAGATTGATTTAGAAACAGTGGTATGTTTATACGAATCGTTAATTCAATATGTATTAGATTTAAGGAGTATGTTTGATATCTATGAAGAGAGAGCAATTAATAAATCCGGACACAAAACATATCAAAAAATACGCAAAAGAAAAAGAAAATTAACTGCAGATGAAAAAAGAGAAGGAGAAATAAATTTTGAAATTCGAGACTCTTTAAGGATTAATACTTATTACGCTATTATTGACAATCTACATTCTGAACTAGAAAAAAGAAAGTTCTACTATGATGAAGCCAATAAAAAATTTAACTTTCTATTTCAAATAATAAAATTATCACCATCAGAAGTTTATAAAAAAGCAGAAATACTTCAAAATATATATACAAATGATCTTTCGTCTTCATTTGCTAACGAGTGTATACAATTTAGAAGCTATTTAATGAGCTTAACTGAAAACATAAGACCTAAAACTGTAATGGATATTTGTAAACTGATCAGAACTGAAAAACTTCAAGAACTGTTTCCTTACGTAGATATAGCATTAAGGATGTATTTATGCTGTCCAACATCCAATTGTTCAGCCGAGAGATCATTTTCAGCATTAAAGAGGGTTAAATCTTATTTGAGGTCGAGAATGACTGATGATCGTCTTAATAGGTTAGCAATCTTGTCGATTGAATCTACACTTACCATGAATATGAGCTTTAATGACATTATAAGTACATTTGCAAAACAAAGTTCACGAAGAAAACTATAATATTTTTTTCTAAATGTTTATTAATTAATTTACCGTAATATATATTATATTTGTATTGAAAATGTTTTTGTTTTTAATAATCACCCCATATCAGAGTTAACTGTTATTATTAAAAGAGGGCGCCTTTAAGGAACAGTGCCCCAGGGCGCCAAAAACATAAAAACGTCTCTGACAACACTAACAGTATTGGTAAATTCAATGATTGTTTTTTTATCTTAAAGAACATATTAATATACATATGAGAATTCATTTTACAGAGTCCGACAATAGCTGCGAAAGCGCCGTTGATGTCACGGACATTAGTTTGTCTTAACGAATCTAATGTTGTACGGATCGTCGCACAGCTCAGGGTACCTCTCGGTGTCTCGGATGTACTCGCCGTCAAAACCATTAGCGTAGCCTAATTTTAATATCTCATCGATCTCGGCGACCGACCAGTCCTTGTTCGTGGGTAAACCCAATCTTAACAGATCCCGTTCCCTGTGCCAAGCCTTTCGCATCACAGACGTCTTGGCGTGATGCAACAGTCGCTGTTTTTCGTGTTCCAACGTTGTACCGTACCGCAAATTTATTACCGTGTCCGCACAATGTATCCGTACGTCCACCATCTGAAAACGAAAAACAAATAAAATGGCTATACTGCTATATTTACGACAAAAACTTCAGAAAATTGTGGGGCTTAATGGGTAACTCTCTAAGTTATTTTACTATCAAAAGTGTAATAAACAAGTGTAATTGTGTACCGATGTTAATATTATATATGAACAGATGTGTTTGTCTTATTATTAGTAAACACAATATCAAATATTATTGTATTGTGGTGATGTATATAGCTTAATGTGGTTTATGATGGCCAACTAGGTCTGATGGGTTTTTAAAATACTAATGTTGAATGTTACAAATATCATGAACGATTTGGGGCTGAGACTGGGATTTGACACTGGGGTTGAGTGATTGGCCTTCACCAAGTGCCACTCTAAAATAAAAACGGTGAAACCCGATTGAGCAATGAGCATGGTCCCTATTTTAGAACAACCAGATTGAGCACGGTCTGTAATTTTTAACAAAAGGTAACAAAATAATTTAAAATCAAATAATCATACATTAATTGTATTCTTAATTATTATAGATAAACAGCTACTCTATTCTCAGAATAGCCTATAAAAAAGAAAACTAGGAAATTGGATAAAGAGTTTTTTGGGTTAGCTTTTCTTCCATTTCACGAAGTAGCCGATGTATTCTTCGAACTCGTGTCTGTCTACATGATAGAGTCTGCTCAGAATTTAACGATATATTTTTAATAATTATATAGATGTTAATCTCCATTTCCCCAAATATATGAGCTAAGAAACCTATGTTTGATAAAAGGTAGATCTTCCAAAATCTAATTGTTAAATATAAAAAAAATTTTAATTTAATTTCTATGAAATGCATTTTTAGAACAACAAACGTGGTTGAAAGTTTTCGCAGAACTTCACAGAAATTCACACCCACAAGGCCACACATACACTTGGTAATTATGGTTTTACAAAAAACTCAAGCTGAAATTATGACGAAAATACGGTCAATTGAAACTAACTGTCATACAAATATGAGTTTTATTTAAATTTAAAAAATGAATGCAACAATAATGGATTACGATGAATATTTAAGAAATAAACATTCTAAAGGTTTACTAAAATATTTATTAAAAGTAGGAGGTAAGTATTTAAGGATACCACTTTAAAAAAAACATATTCAAAATTACATCTATAAATTAACTTTTAGATTAATATGTATTGGACATAAATTATATATATTTGTAAAAATAATTTAATTTTATACTTTGATGATTATTATAAAATAATTCCTGTAAATATTTCATTTTTTTTTTTTTTTTTAATTATTATTTTGCTGTGTGGGACGGCAACGTTGTAAGTATTTCTATGCTCAATCGTGTTATATTTTGGATTCCTATTGTTTAATTATATCTGTGATCAATCGGTTAATGAAAAACCCAATAA
This sequence comes from Macrosiphum euphorbiae, assembly GCA_949089665.1. NCBI lineage: Eukaryota > Metazoa > Arthropoda > Insecta > Hemiptera > Aphididae > Macrosiphum > Macrosiphum euphorbiae. The sequence goes on along the minus strand of CARXXK010000002.1, from coordinate 47,822,061 downwards.
TAAACTAGTATTTCACCGAACGTCGTCGTGTACTGATTATTTAACATTTGATTCGTCAACAAAATCGATCCAATTGTCAATTACAATTTTACGTTTAGATGAAAATATGATGTATTCATACAAAATATTTTAACCAAGTTATTATTATTTTTTTTGAATTTAAGTTATGTCTACATGGTATATTTACTGATATTACTAGTGACTCACCATAATATAAAACAACTAAACGATGCCTCCTGTTATTTTGAAAGTTTAAATATGTACACGCTAATGTAATTTTGTCAGGTTGACGACAGAGCTAGGTAACTAACTAATTAGCTAACGGAACATTAAACTTTATAAAACCAATAGCTTCCATTTTTATTAAATTACATACAATTTATGATTAGAGTAAAGCAAATTAATTTAATTAAATACCTACTCTAATAGTGAGCTATATGGGTATGAGAAACTAAACAGTAGATTAGAATAATAATTTATTATTATTATTATGAGTAGGTAGGTATTGACGTGAAGTTTACACATATTGAGAAAACAAAAAAAAAACTTATCGACTGAAAATGGCATTAAAATTCCAGGTAAGTACCAACAAACATTTCTCTAAATTAATTGGCAACAACATCGTATCTATTTGTGTGTATGCTCTCATAAAATTTGAAATATTTTCAATGATCACTGCTCATTAATATTGAGTTGCGTAGCAACTTTTATATTTTGTGTCCATAGCAGCACAACTATTCAAATTGTCCAATCATAGTTCGTTTACGTTCGTTATACGGTGTTTACTTAAATCTACTAATGCCAAATCTTTGACCCGTTTCGATGTAACTATTTTGATTACCTAAATTCTCCATATTTTATATTTTTTACTAGGTATATTAATATATGTTATAAAATCTACGCGACAAATGGGGGTCATATGAAACTTAATGGTCAACAAATAAAATCTCCCTAAGGCCAATGATAAGTAGAGTGAACTTTTATTACATTCAAAGCCGAGCATTCACCAATTAAAAAGTTAAAGTACTTTAAACTAAGTTACATAACAAGTTATTTTTTTTAAAGTTCTAATATCTTAACACCGAATATAAATTTGCCCCATGATATCCCATGAATCCTTAAAGAATTAACCTAAATAATTATTTATTTCTGTTAGTATATGGTCTATCATTAGAGGGCTTCCCTTTTTTGTTACTTTTTCGGTAGTCATATGTGTAATATTTTTACCATTGAATATTAACTATACTTTTTAATATTTTTGTGAACTTGTTAGATAATTTATTGTGCTTTAGCATGAATTTAAATATTCAGTTTTAAAACAAATTTAACTGATTATTAACAAAGTTAAGAGGATGCCACACCCTCATGCGTTGTATCTGTATTACAAACTTACAGCATGGTTAATTTTAAGTTCACAATAATATATTTTACTATGACATTTCTAAAATTATAGTGATAAAACCTATTATACAAATTAAAGGTAAGATTATTATCTAATCCATCTCTAGGCTTTTTATTATATTTTAATTTCAAAGCAATTTATGAGTATTTTAAAATTGTAAATTATTTGTACAAATTAAAATACTTAAAAATCAACTTGAAATTAAAATATAATGAAAAGCCTAGAGATGCATTAGATATTATCATGGATCAATACACTCTAGTTTTAAAATAGCAGAGTAAAGTTAATTATTGTTAACGTATAATTGACTATGTTATACGTTTGTAAGACTGAAATAACATATGATGGTGTGGCATCCTCTTAAGTTACTTTTTTTTCTAATTTTATTAATTTTTAACTTTTACAAATTAAAAAGAAAGAAAAGTAACTTTAAACTTAAATTAACAAATTGAAAATATCAGTGAACTGGACTGGTCTTGGTTAAACAATACTATCTTCTATTCTCTATAATCTATATATATTATTATATAGAATTTCCCAGCAAGGGAGCATGGCAACGTTAAATTAAAATAACGCACGGAGCTGTGTTAAGTATAAAAATGATACAGCCGTGTACAATCGTTTTGTATCCAAACTAAGCACCATTAAATTAATGTCTTTACCTTTCCAGAATTGTTATCTGACTCTTTTTCGTGGAAAGTGGTATTCATCTGCGAACCAAACCTCTTCAATTGTGCCTTATCTTCGTTGGCATTCCAAATGTCTTTTTTAACAAAGTAATAAGCGTCTTGTTGGGCACCGTGCATCACTAAGCTGAATGGTAACAAGAACGTGTCGTTGAAAACTGACGTGAACACATCCTTATAAATTGGATTTGCATTTGGAACGCTTTGAACAATCACTCGACCGTCCGATGATCTCGATATGTGAATACCATTACCAAAAAGCGGTGATAGAGATGCTCCTGGTTGGATGCCGTGTGCTTTGGGACCTCTATCTGCATTATCTTCTAAATCGTTCATGTAGAACGTCATCCACATCGGGTCATAGTATTTTGGCTTCTCTTTGAATGAATTGATGATAGGGTCAGCGTGGGTTTTTGATTCCGGAAGAGACGTGAGTTTTCGTTTGTTTAACAGTTTGGTCAAATGATTGAAATAAACGGACGTTATGTCTAATGGTATATTGCCAAGACTTGCTGACATCGATGGTAATAATGACGGGAATGTAGATATGGACTGCGGCATCTGAGGCATGAGTAGCTGCAAGTCGTAACCGACCAATGACAACCAGTATTTTTCATCTATAAAAAAAGTTTTATTTTTAGGATAATTTAAAAATATTTTTTATTCATTAATATATTTATATTTATATATATATAGAACGAGCACAAACGTAGTAACAGGTATTAAGATTTAATTAACATAAACAATTTGACTAAAATTAAACTAATGACTATAATCTAACTGGCTATTGAGATAAAATTATATCCCATGAAAGAGATGGCGAAAGATAGGTAATTATTCGGGAAGAAGTGATTTTGGATGGGTCCGATGTACGAGAGTGGATGGGTGGGGGACTTTCAAGCAAATTTAAGATCGAAAACTAAGGGAATCGATTTTACATATAATGATATTTGAAAGGAAAGAGATTATACGCATGTCTGTGATCAGCAAGACTGGGGAGTTGCAAAAGGTTTTTGACTGTTGAATAGTCGTGTTGGGATTGAGAGATATTGAGTCGAAGAGCGAGCAGTCGAAGGAAGCGTATCTGAATTCTTTCAATCATGGATCTTGTATATGCAATAGCGTAAGATCCAGAGGACCTACCCGTACTCAAGTTTAGTAGAGCGACTTGAGAGGTGGTGTTGACAGAACATTGTGAGAGTTACGGAGAATTAAGATTAGGAGTTTGGAAGCTTGAAAACATATATTTTCGTTGTATTTGGTATATGAGAGGGTGGGAATGAGCGTAAAGCCTAGGTCACGTAGGTGTTTCTCAGTGGTTTGACAAGTATGCTATTTATTTGGTATTATTAATTGAGTTGGAAAAGATTAATACACCATAATTGGGGATGTTAATATTAAGTACAAAGAACTCAGTCTATGTAACCAGTCAGTTAAAGTAATTTTGTAGATGAAGATAGTCAGTGATAGAGGTTATGTGTAGATATAATTTAATGTAATCAATCAGATGCAGATGCCATATATCAATCAGTCGATGACATCCCTTAATTTTAACCTGTAGTCATCAGGGCCCACCGACGTACAGTTAGTATTTTGAAGTGTTGAATGAGTGCGACTAACGTTGTCGATAGAAAAATTAACATGGTTTGATAGAGTGAAGTTTGGAATAGTAAGATTTAAACTTTAAAGGATGAGTTGGTGGAATAGATATAAAATAACTAAGAGTTATCTGAACCTGGTAAGACCTGGTAAAACTGAAAGAACCATCTAGGACAACGTTGAACGGGATAGAGTTTTTATAAAATGTTTTATTGAATTGATAGTAACTAAATTTGGAGATACATAAAAACAATTTGATATTATGCTAAGTTTGTGGTTATGTTCTATAACTGTAAAATATCCCAAACAATACATAATAAATATTTAATATATGAAATAAATTTGTTCAACAACATACCTTTAAGATATTGTCGAGTAGGCATTACATTTATTGGATCATTGCCATTGAACCTGTATAAATGTAATTGTTGGGGCTCTGTTGCACGAGCTAGCATGCCTTCCCATTGAGGTGACATCCATTGTCCAACTAGAGGATCATAAACTTTTCCATTGGGCATATGAACCAATGATGTAACCTGTTTTTTGATAAAAACAAAATACTATTGTACATCCGATATATTCAATATATAATTTTTGAATGATGTATCATTATTCGTAGTAAGTATATAATTAATTAGTACAAATTAAATTTAGGAAAGTATACATTTGGGTTCAACTTTAAATAAATACAGTATACTATTCTGTATTGCTTTTAATCATGTTCGATTTTAACAACAACTAAATAGGTTCATAAGAAAAATTAAAAGAGCAGAAATAAATTAAGTATAAATAAAAAAGTTTTATTAAAAAATTTTTTTTTTGTGATGTGATTTCTAGAAGTATCACTTTTAGTTCACAGTAGATTGAAATAAGATCAAATCTAGTTTTATTTTGTATTTGAATAAAAACTATTAAAAAAATTGTGTCTCTTTAAGTGGATGGGTTTCCGACTTATTAAAAACTATAAACACTTAAATAAACTACTTGAATGAAGCACTAATGTAACGATAGACAATTATTAACTAACGTTTCAGTTATCATGATTTACCTGATCTAAGAGTCCACCACAAAAATCAATTGGCAAATATAAATACGGATTCGAATCATAAACTATGTGCCCATATGGAGATCTCATAATTTCTCTAATGCCTTCTCCGTATTGATTGAAAATCATGACAGGCGTTCCACAATGGTCAGTAGCTACATAATACTTATATCTATGCACTTGAGCGTAAATTAAAAATCCTCTATCGTCATACGTCAGCGACATCAACTTTCCATCTCTCGGACTAAATATATTACTGACCTGTTTTACGGATAACACGTGATGGTAAATACATAATACTGTAATTGCTGTAATACAATTTACTTACTTCGTTTGGATTATTATGATTAGTATAAAAGAACTGGGTAACATTTCCAAAATTATCTTTTCGGGTACTAAGTCTATTGAGATGATCGTAGAAGTATCGTACATCAAAACGGCCTCTTTTTATTGCCCTCACCTAATTTTTATGAAATAATTATTATGTTTTTACTTCTTCTAAACGTATTCTGTATATTACCAGAAGTCCTTTAGAATTATATTGAAATTTTTCTTCTCTAGCATTTTGCACAACAAGTCCACGGTTATTATACCTATAAAGTCCTTCTCCGAATTTTTCTATTCTATCCATAACACTGTGTTCCATAGGAATCATATTACCCCTAAATATAAATTAAACAAATATTTAATTTGTTCATAGTAAGCAGTGGCGTAGCCAGGATTTCTAAAAGGGGGCAACAATAAAATCTTATACAAATTCAATTTGTACTGTTTTCATTATAAAAAATAATTGAGATAATTCGTATACTTATTATTACTTATTAGCTTATCTTCATCCCAGAGGTCTAACCCACAAACATTCATTTATATATATATTGACAAAAGATAATAATACAAATCAACAAACATGTCCGATTAACCAATAGCAACTAATATACACTATTGTTATTTTAATCTGCAACAATAAACTGAATTTTTATTTTATTATTTAGTTAATTTTTTCTGGACAGATGGCGCCACTGTAGTATTTTTTCAATTATTATTATTACTACTTTTCCGGTAGATTTTCCTACAATTTTCTTTCATGTAAACCTTCCCCGTGAAATACTCTATCGTTAAAAAAAAATCAAGAAGATCTGTTAAGTAGTTTCGGAGTTTATCCCGAACAAAAAAAAGAGGCTTCATTTTATATAGTTGCATATATCTTCTGTATATATAAAACAGTAAGCTGATTGACTGCTATCAACGCACAGCTCAAACCATTGGACGGATCTGGCTGAAATTTGGCATACAGATAGCTATTATGATGTAGACGTGCGCTAAGAAAGGATTTTTCGAAATTCGCATTTTAAATAGGTGCTCAAACAGGGACATTGAGATTCAAGATGGAAATTGGAAATTTTATTTTTATTTATTAATAGTTGCCATTGGTTACAGTCTACATTAGAAATTAGCATTTATTTATTGGTTTCCATTGGTTATTTGGGCAGATCAGGTACAAACTTGCATCAAATCAAATTATTGAACATTGCCTACCAGGGTGGCTAAGTTTCACTTACCGCAGCAAGTTACACCCAAAAGGAGTTCAACAATCATAATTTTTTTAAGAGTTGTGATTTTTTACGAGCAACCAAATTTTTTATATTAATCCACCGTATTATTTCAAAATAAACTTGGTATAACTTTGATACTTTAGAGTTAAATCATACACTTCCGTACAAACAGCACGGGGTCCGCGATCTACCGCAGGTAGATTGCCTACCTGATAATGTACTGCTGCGATTCAGAATTTTTATTTCGGGCAACGGAAAAGATAATATAAATTTTGAACACCATACACCGAATATTGAATAACGAATTGAACAAAGTTTGAGTCATATTGAGTTGGTACATTTAAAGGGCGACGAAGTGCACGGGATCAGCTAGTATATATATATATATAGATATAGATAGCTAGGGCCAAAGCATTCAACCTTTCTTCATTCATTGTAGCTCTTAAACATGTTTTCAGTCTTTTAAGATCCGAAAATGTACGTTCTGGAGTAAAAGGGGGTTAAAGTTTTAGGTATTGAAATATCCTTTTTATTAATTACCATTACAATCTGGGAAAGTAAAACTTCTTTCATAAGTTGGGGCCCCGAGAAATTATAAGTGAATGAGGGAGAGAGTGAGAAAAATCAACACAAAGAAAATAAACGTGCACGCCGCCGCCGCCGTGCATGACTTGCAAAATAAATAAATAAGTAAATGTGTCGTTTCATTTTTGGTTACGAATTTTTTTCCACCCACACCTCAAGAAAGAAGTTTTACTTCAAAAATGTCATGATATAATTTCACTGGTGGCGAAGCGAAGAAAATATTATGAGAGTTTTTGAATTCAATATTCTTAAATATGATAAGATGAACAGTAATTGTAAAAATCCAGTAGTTCCCTAGTCCTAGGAAATATTATAGCCCTAACCCACGAATAAAATCCTGACTACGACATTGTATGTATATGGGTGCACAATTATTTGTGTAATCACATATACCATTATACTTATATAAAATATGTACGTAATTATATAAACATAAACACATAGGTATAATATATAATTGTGAAATATATTATTATAATATGCACCTGTACGTCATGGCAAGCATATTTCCATTTTGATCATATTTAAAGCTCCAAGGCTCTTGTGCTTCCACCGACATCAGTTGTCCATCGGCATCAAAAGTGTAGTTCTTAACGATTGTATAAGTGTTAACACCTACGTTATGCGTGTAAGTACGTGACTGTTCAATCCGACTATCCAGATTATACATAAACTCCATGCGGAAAACTTCCATCTGGTGTATCGTGACGGACATATGTGTCACTTGGAAATAGTCATTTGTTACTCGATTAAATATACCAGTTCCGTCGGTAAGTCTTGTTATGTTTCCATTTGTACTTCGCTGTGAATAAATTACATATTAGCTTAACGTTTCCATAGATTTTTGGGAAAATAACTTACCTCAAATTGACCCAAAAGCTGTTTGCTGCCAGTGATCGGGTTGTATTCAATGCGATTTTCTGGTAAGCTCTGCCCCCCAATGCGACCTTCAATCAAAATCACTCTGAAATTACTATCGTACTCGTATGTGATTTTGGCGTTGCTAAGACCAGTCTTAGGCCCATAGTCAATTCTCTCTTCAATTAACAACCCATCGTTATACTGATAATCCCATCGATATTCGAAATCCATTTCAATATTTAATACTTGACTTGGCAGCTGAGTGTTTGGATAGTATTTAACTTTTGTAATACCATCACCATGTACTACCTACGTATTATAATATTATAATCATTAATCAAATACAGTTCAAAATAATTATACGCGTGATGCGGTTCAGTGCATAAATTTACCTGGGATAATTGACCGGAACTACGATATCTATATAGAACTCGGGCACCATCTCCAGGATACACGGTTTGGAGAAGCGCTCCAGTATAACTATAATGTTGTAAGTATGCTCTCGTTGACCCAGGAGGAGTATATGTGTAACGTATGAATCCCAATGACGTTTGAGATGAAAATGAATGTTTAGTTCCAGATGGTAAAACAATATTTTTCAAGCCACCAGATTCGTCATATAAATACCCAAACTTTCGATGAGTAGAAAGTTCAATTTCAGATATCTGTGGAGAGTAAAATTGTTAAATTTATTATTTGTAATCATAGTGACTATATGATTTTATTATAAGTCAATTTTAATTTCTAAGCAAACGAAATTAAGTAACATGTATTAACTGTAACAGTACTTGCCTTATTCCAATTGTTATAAAGATATTTTACAGGACCTCTATGGCTCAGTAGCTTTTCTACACACAAACCATGATGAGTGTACTTGTATTGCTCGTTTATTGCACCCCAACTCCAAGATTCCAGGCGATTGAATCTATGACCGCATTTTTATGTTTACGCTCAATTTAAAAGAAATATTATTTTATTAATCACCTGTCATATGTTATATTGACACTATGTTTGGAGTGACCAATTGTCCAGGATAAGGGCAGGCCGTTCAGGCTGTATGCAATGCTGAGTAAGGAAGTCGATGGCTTATCACTACTATAAACAGTCTCAATTCTTGTGTACTGGTTATAATCAATTATGAGGACGGAACTATTATTAATCTAAACAAAAATGCGTGTAAATAATTAACTGTATTCCTAGTTTAATATAAAATATTTACTGTCAATTTTCTTCTTATAATGAATTTGGTAGAGCCCGCATCTCCAACGAGAGAATACGTCCACAAAACAACGTTTGACAAGGTACCTCTAGATGAAACTTGTCGATTAAAAACTGGTAACATTTCCGCTTCCACTGGCAAAGACAGTTCTAATATAGGGTGTTTAGATTCCGCAAAACATTGCACTACTTCGCCAGATCTGGAGCGGAACATAAATGAACCGTTTTTGAAACTAATAGCCTCACTAATTGCAGAAGCGCCTAATAAAAATAAGAACACATTACCATGTATACTATTATTATACCTATTATGAGGTAATAGATACTTAAAATTAAAAAATAAAATTTGGACTTACTATTTTTCACTATAAGCTTTTTGTAATCATTCCCTTCCATTTTAATGGTTATGTGATCTCTACGACCATCTAATGATATCATACTGATAGGATTATGCAATGGTGTAAGTACGTTAACTTCAAAACCATCATCTTCCATTGATATATGAGAAGAAAGTTCAAAAACTTCACCCGTTGGAAGCACAACATCAACTAAACGGCCTAATTTATCGTAATTATAAATGAATAGCGATCCGCCCTGCTGAAAGAAAAATAATATAACAGATATATCATGCATGTATTATTATATTACTAGCTATTATCGTTTTTAAAATGTATTTCCAAAGTCAACGTTCAAAATATTTTTTTGATAATTAACCGTTTATTGATAATACAGTTAAAAAAATAACTGCATACTATTTGTGTTTATATAATGATAATATATATATTTTTAATTATGATTTTATTTGGTTAACTAGTTATATGCACCAATAAGTTTAACATCTTAATTATTACTGAACGTACTTCCGCAGTAGAATCAGAACGACTTGTAAGAAGTCCAGTGCTGCTATCGTAGTTAAATGTTATTTCAGATCGCCCTTTTTCTGAAAATTTGACGAGATTTCCAGCACCAGATATCACAAGTTCGGATTTATAATCCTGTGAATTTTCTATAGCGCTCACCTTTAAAGAAAAAATTAGGGACGTTTGGTGAAGAAGTTGAAACAAATTTATTTTGATCAAATAAACTTACCACATTACTATAGTCCCTCAAAAATAGCATTTTGTTCCCTGAACTATCTGTCACGGTTGACAACTTTCCAAAACTAGTATTCTTAGAATACAAGAATGTATATCTTACTTGACCAGTCATTAAATCGTGAGTAGCTGTATGTTGTCCGTATCTATTGAAAATATAAATTTCTCCAGTGGCTGGATATGGTATTTGAAACTCTCCATTCATAACATGCGATGGCAAGTATGGTTTTAGGGCGAGAATATGAAGATTACCCTAAAATAATTTTAAATAAATTAAATTTTAAATCAATTTTAAAATAGAATTAATTATAATGTACCTGGTCAGCAATGTTAAGCACACCATCTGGAGATGCTATAATAGCTGAAATCGTTGTAAATTTTGCAGTGATTGACAATAAATGTTCTCGAGATCCATTTCCGCATTGACAAGTAGTATTAAAGCTGTCACAATCGCATTGCCTAAGTAAACATAAATCACAAATAGTTTTTTTATTTTTTTTCCTTTACAGAATTCAGTAAAACCTCTATATAAAATTGAAATCAAAATAAGCCGGCTATTTAACTATTTAGAGAATAATTTTCCTATTATAGCCTACCAAATAAGATTCCGTTACAACACTGTGGTAACCAAATTACTTTACTGGGTAAAAATGTATAGATGTATACACTAAACATATTATTAGTGGTTACTAAGTTATAGTTAATTTTTATTGTAATAATTAGATTAAGTATAAAAATTATTAAGATTATACCTAATAAAATATCCATCTCATTGTGTTGGTGGTAGAAAGTAAGGTACATTAATACATTTATACATTAATGTAGTACATATAATATGATAAAATTAGAATATGAAATAAAATAAAATCAAAACTTACATTAAAATAGAATACTTTATATATATAAGTAATTATAAGTAATTCAATTTGTTTGAACTAAAGAAACAATAAATCATAAGAATATTATGAGCACAGCGGGAAAAATTAACTCCTAACAGTTACCTGACAAAGTTAATGAGTAGTAAAGTCAAAAATGGTGGGGCGCCCAATATATAACCCACAGGCCCGGGGTTCTCTCTCCATGACCCTATTTGTAGTGGTCTAATCGAGTCATCATTTGAACCCGTCCTCCAACCAAACCAACAAGCCACATTGCTAAAGGTATAATTAATATTTGCCTAAAATAATTAAGCTCATCATTTACACAGGTAAATAATGTTTATTTTACGTATTTTAGAATCTGAGCGAAGCGAATGATGTTTATTTTATTTTTTATTTTTATTTTTTATCCTGTATACAAAATTTCTACCAGAAGGAGTGCTTCGATCTTAATATTAGTACCTTATCTTTTAGAAACTTGTTTATTTTTTATTTTATAATCTTTTAAATATTGTATCTATAAGTAAAACTTGTTATAACTACTCCTAATAATAATGATTATTAATATTTACATTATCGTACAAATAATATTAGAAAATGTAATATTTTATTTCAGGGATTTCATTTTTAGAGAATATTGTTGTTTATGTTTAAAAATTATAATATAAATATAAAAGTAAGTTAAATTGTATTCAATAGGTACCTATATTCTATTTTAAACTTTGAACATAGATTGGTTTTTTAATACCTACATGATTTTTAAATTTTGTATTGATATAATTATAACTACTATAAGTATATATTTGTAATAAAATATTAATAATGTGCTAATTACACTAATTAGCGTTTAAAAATATTTGTTCAATAATTTTCATGTGATCGTGAGTAATATTGTAGTCTGGGGATTTTTATTCCTACCACAAACAGTATATTATTATTGTGAAAAATGAAACTTGAGCAAATAAATATTTGGTTATTTTTTACTATTGAATATGGGTGGTATAGGGGCATTACCACCACGCATTACTTTTCTTTTAATATCAGGTAACTGGTAACGACTAGAGCCGTAGCCAACGGCAACATTTTAGCCGTAGTTGCGCCACTAAAGTAATTATTGATCTACATTTTTATTATTTAAATTTCTTCTTTAAAAACAGAATTCTCTGTACTGGTCTATGTTCTTAGATTTTATATTTACTTTTGAGGATTTTGGGTTTGTTGATATCCAGCAAAGTGTGATATGTATCCAGCAGAATTGACCACCTTGATAGTGTTGACCTTTCGAGAATCACTTTGGGCTATATATAGATCACCATATGGACTGAACGTTATGCCCAGGATGGTGCCCAAAGCCGTTTGAGTGGCCTTCAATGATTCTGTCATTACTTCTTGGTTTTCGTGCAATTTTGATTCTTTTCCACCCTGGTCTACTTCATTCCCCGAGTAACAGTGCAATGGCGATCCTGCCACTATTTTAACACGATGGTCTTTGGTCACTTTTAAAACTACTCTATCGTCAGTGATATGCAAACTTTCGTCCAGGGGATTCAGCGCTAAATTAGTAGGCCATTGAAGTTGTACCTAGTAAAATAAGATATTTATAAAGTAAACTTAACCGAGATCCTACAATTTTGACATACTTGTGAAGTCGGTACAGTGGTTTTACAAGGCATTGGCTGCCAAATATTATTATGCTTATGATGACCGATTAGTGTATGAATATTTCCATTACGACTAACCACTCTAATATTGGTGCCGTCAGCTAGGTACATCGTCCCATCAGAAGATATTGCAATACCTAAAAATGTGATTTCAAGATTACAATCTTTAAAAAAATTACTTCAAACTTAAAATAGTAAAGATACATTTTTAACTGTTTAAATGTACAAACAAATGCAGTTTTAAAATAAATCACAATTCACAAAATATTAAATGAAATATTGAATATAGGAACCTACTATGAGTGAGGAATGAAAAATAATTCTGAATAGAGAATCGGAGGCCGTTGTTATTATTAGATTGTTTAATTTTAAAATAATACCATCACATTTTTTATTCAGTTTTGATGGTACTAATTTTTGTGTTAAATTGATGGTGCTTCATACGGTAGGTATGAAAGTAGTGATGTAAAAATACCGTATTTTATTTTTCAATTGTATTGTACGTGTATTATACATGTATTTTACAAAAATCGTATGAAGTTTAGATAATTGTTAAATATATGGCTACCAGAGTATAATAAGAATGTAAGATCAATAATATTTCAGTTTATTGATGAATAATGAATAAAGAAACATTTTGACTGTTCAATTATGAAATGGCAGTCTGGTAATAAATTAATAACTACCTAATAGAAAATATATGAAAATGTATTGGTTCTAAGTTTTGAATATTAGGTTTTAATATTTGCAGTAATTTTAATTAGTAGGTACCTATGAAATTATTTAATTAGTAAGTGTTTACTTTTTTGAATCAGTTTTTGTACATATTAAGAAATTATTTGCCAAACGAAATGCATTATAGGCATAAGCCTATTTACAAAATAAGCATTTTCGTTTTTCAATATTTCCAACATAATACTTGGTAAAATATTTGTCAACAATAGCTTTTTGCTTTGGAGGTCGACCCATAGTAAAAAGAAACTAACGTTTAATAACTTAAATTAATTGTAACTTGTATAGAATAGAATTATTCGAATTTAGTAGAATATTATACTATGGTCTAGTGTCCACGATTATGACTTATCAGTTATCAGTAAGATATCAGACTACTATTTACAAATGATTTACAAATGTTTACGACTAGAATCATAGAACTTAGGTTAATAGATCTATGACTAGAATAGTTCTTTGGTGTTGATCTTTATAATCTCTTTTCTATGATCGTGACTACCAAATACCAATGACCATGTTAGGTATTTAACGTGTGGCCGTGATCCGTCGTTGTATTACTGTTACCAGTTAAAACATTATCCATTGCAGTAATTTTTTCTTTATTATTGATCTACCATTTATCACAGATTTTTTTTTATACCATTTGTATTTTATTGTTTTATACATGACGTATGATACGCTTGTATAATACAATAGTATACAATTTGTACTATACAATTTACATCACTGGGTAGGTGTCGTTTATATTCAATAACTAGGTACGTGATTTTCAATTAACTACTTGTATAAATTAAGATTTACTTATAGACTATATTAATATCCAAGTTAATTCATATTCAAACAAATTTTTTATAAGAATTTAATTAAATATGAGTACCTATTATAGTATTTAAAAAAAAATAAGCTTTTCAGATGATTTATTACACAATTAGCACTTAGCAGTCAATTGTTACCTATTGCAGTGTCATTGATACGTTTTAATTTTTATAGTCATGAAATAAAATAAGCAATGTCATTTTCGGAGATGACTGATGACTACCTATTTAAATGTATAACATAATTCATAATATTCCATTATTGCTATATTATAATATTACTTTCCAAAAAAGTGGACAAAAACCAATCAATTGACGATATTTTTAATAATAATTACTAACCATAGACATAGGTTAAGATTTAAATTTTTTATAATATTTTTATAGATATACCTAATAAGTAATAAACAATTTAATTTGTATTTTTTAATCAGTATATTAAAATATATAGTATACTATACACAAATACATTATAAATATTAAATAATAATACTTATTGGTTAGGTTAGATTAGGTTAAGTAATTATAATTATAATTGATTAATTTCCAAACCTTTAGGATTCGACAATTTTGCATTGATTGCTTTCCCACCATCGCCACAACTACTTTGATCGCCTGGTATACAACGTTCTCCTGAACCAACGTATACCTCGTAGTTTATTGTAGGATCAACTACTACTGAATTTGTAGTTAACACACGAAGTATTTGATGCTTTTCAGGATCAGAAACGTACAAATGTCCATCGGTAGGAGACAAGCATAAATAGTATTGATATGATACTTGAGTGGCACTGAAAAAATATTGTACATATTTTGTAAAAGGGACCTAATATTTTAAGTACTTCCATTTTCTAAATAAGCACCTAAGTTGTAATACTGTAAAAACACTTCCATCTGGTGTCAACTTTCTAATAAGATTGAAGTCTCCGACATAAAGGCTTCCATCAGGACCACAGGCTAATGCTAAAGGTGATAATAGTCTTGTGTCCTTGGCAAGTCCATTACAATCCTTACAATTCAATGGCCTTTGCATACCTGTACCAGTTACGACATGTAATGTGTGAGGATATTGATGTTTAAAGTACAATATAGAACCATCGCCTTTTTGTAAAATCCCTAAAAATGTACACATCGATGTTATATCAATTTATTGATTTCAGGTTTCCCGAATTATATAAACTGTATTCTTAAATAGTTAAATATATTCTTATAAATAAGTTAAAATGTATATTCAAAATAAATATTAAATTGTCACTATTGTCTATTAATTTACATTTATATTATCCATTTACTCTTATGTTTAACTTAATACAAATTTAATTTACCTTCGTGAAAGTTATAATGGTGATGTACATCTAAACTCCATCCACCTATGTCTGATATATCCACATCAAAACCTTGTAAAACCGCCATTTGTACTTCCCACACAATTTGATTACAGCTCTTATACTCATAACCAATTGAAACTTTTGCATTTGCAATTCCATAGACCTATTATAAAAGCGTTACACAATAATGTCGATTAAATATAAAACATTTCAAAACGAATATAAATATATTGTATATATTATCTGAATAAATAAACATTTAACAATATAAAGCTAACTAACTTTTTGTTTGTAAACATTTCGCTTATCCCATGTAAACGTGTATTTCAAATTAGGATCTGCCTCAAGTTTATGATTATAAATTGATCCTTCAATTTCAACTGAGATGTGCACAACTTCTAGTTGTGGTGATATATCAGATTGAGTGAGATGAATAATTAAATACGAATAATACCCCGTCGCCCAGCTGCTTCTGTATATTAGATTCAAATTTGAACCGGGGATACCAATACTTTCTTGAAGTAACTAGAAATAAAAATTTCAATTTTACACTTTTAAGATTTGTATTCAACAACGTAGGTTTTAATTAAACATTTACTCTGTAAATTAATGTTAATAAAAAATTAATTGTCTACTGAAAATGTCTATATTTTCAGTAATACAATATTTATAGATAGTTTTAAATTATGAACTTATTATATTTTCATTTGACGTAGGTAGTAATTATAGATGCATACACCAATAAGACAAAAATTAAAATAAAATAATAAATACTCAAGAGGTCACATCTGCGTGTGTTGTCTCCGTTTTACGAATATTCAAATTTATGTTCTGTAGTCCCAATGTTGTGCAATAAGGTTTTATAATAGAGTGAATTGACTTCATTGATCAAATAATCAAAATTAAAGGTAAGGACATACTTTGTGTTTATTCGAGAGTTTTTCTAATAATATGTTAATATTTAAGTTATAAAAATTTTTAAATCTTAATTTTTAACATTGTCGTATCCAAGTGGTCGAACCCCCCTCAAGCCGTGCCATATTAAATGATTACATTAATTAAACTATGAATGAATATAGATTTATTATTATCATTAACATTATCTATTGATCGTAACATACATAATGTATAAATATTTGTGTTATTTAAAATCAAAGTTAGAGTTTGTATGTAAAATATATCGTATAATATTTATTATTGACTGTTAACACCCACCACACAAAAATCCTAGTTAGGTACGCCACTGTATTTTACATAGGTACCTACTCATATTTTGCTTAAAAATTTAAATACGTTAAAGAAGCCATGAGAAACACAATAATTAACCTTTAATTGTGTGAAGTTTCTTAAAGTGCATACGAATACAGAATACTGGAAAGAAACCAAGATCAAGAAACGACTGGTGGGATTTCCATCCCGATCACCATAGAAAAGTTCAGGAAGTGGACGAATATCACCCGCAGCGAATAACTTGTGGCCAGTTTGGAGAAATATTAATAGATTATGAGTAGGGGTAGGGTGGTCCAAAAAACAACCTAGTAAAATGGGCCATAGGGCCTTACTTTACACAAACTGTGTATAAACAAATTAAATAAAATCAATCCTATATGAAGTTTGCCCCCCTCCCTGAAAAAAATTATATGACCACCTAGTATGTATAATATCCTCTATAGCCAACATTATATACAAAGGATTTTTGACATGTTAACTATCGGGATCTAACAATAATAATAATAACACTTTTCGTTAGGAAATTAACTTTTATTCGACACATTTTAATCAACTTCATACTCAATCACAACGGTGCAACTCAACACCAACTGGTTTACCCTCACTAGGTAACGATATCTGAAGCATAAGAGATAACAGCAGTACGGCTCCTAATGAGAGTTTACAGACATTAGAAACAAAATGAAAAAACTTTTAAATTTGATGATAGGTCAATGTTTTCTATCATAAAATGTTATTTCTTATTATTTAAAATGAAATTGCTGAACACAAATTAGATTTGTCGTAAAACTGAGACAACACATGCATGTGGGCATACTAAAGTATACAATTATTGGCACTAAAAAGTGGTATATACTTTAAATTGTAATTTGTGAGCATTTTGTCTGACGCATATTTTTTTATTATTATCTGGCCTAACAATTCAAGTTGTGTTTCAGAAAATAATAATTTGGTCGTTGTATATAGTAGTTATTCTTGAAGTTTTCATGCATACCAAGATAATTATAATAATTGTCACTGTTGTTATTAGTAGATTATACTCAGGACATAAGCTCTTAACTTAGATATAATTACTTTACATGAAGTATATTTTAGTTCCTAAGATCATTTTTTGTCAAATTATCCAGTAGATACTAAATGATTTATTTTCAATATTTTAGAGAAAATATGGTTTGCCAATAACTGTTACATAAACATAAGAATATTAATTATACTTTAATAGTTACTGGCTACTGTGATGTCGGTTCAGGGGGATTAATTTTATTTATTTCTAACTCCTGTCAAACATTTAAAAAAGGAACTGATGGTGATAAACTTATAAATAATGATTATAAAGTAAGACTGATAACAATATTTGTGATAATTTAAAGTGAAAAGTTTCAACCGTGACCTATTGTGATGAAGCCTGAAATAGCATAGAAACAAATGTACAGTTATCTTAAGTATAATAACTGTACATTATATATAAAACTCATTAAGGAGGACAATTTTACCTGTGTTTCCGCGAATATAACACTTTTTCCTGGCATGCCTCCGATTTTTTCTGGCAACCACGTAGATACAATTTGTGGATTTTCTTTGTGATCAATGCACGGTGTTACATTGTACGAATTATGTTCGTATAGACCTACGCATATGGTAATTTATTTATAAAAACAGTTATTCACTATGGTATTGGTAAAATAATTATCAATGAAAGCTACCATTCGAGTCCAACGTGGTTTCTTTGTATGAATCCATTTCCTCATTTAAGGTCATTACTATCGACGATAAGGATACGATCTGATTCCAGGGCACGTACAGTGTTTTGGTCTGGGGATTGAACGGGCTTCGCTGAAATTGAAGAGTCACTGCTTCACCGCCGTTGACCATTACGTCAAACCTAAGCACGCACATACTCGATCAATACATTCCTAAGGATTAATATTCATTGATTTTATTTACCATCCACCAGCTCTAGTCAACGTGAATCCAAATCTCGAATCTCTATCCACTGAGACTCGAATGCCTATAATTCCCAACCCCTGCGGTGACAATACTTGGCCCCGCACTACTGATACTCGTCTAGAGAAAAAACACATTTACATGTTAATACAATTAGTACCTATTAAATAAACCAATAAGCCGCCGTCGAACATATGTTATTTTCTTCTTAAAACATTAATCAAAAACAATATAGTAATATTAGTATTTATAATTTTAAAATGTCAACATTAAACCATTTTTAATCACGAGTTGACAGTAAATTACCACTTTAACCGTATTTTTTTAAAGTTTTAATCATTGTTTAAATTGTCTCTTAGATGAAAAATAATTGAAACTATCGATTTTGTACATTTTTAAATATTTTGTAGGATGGTTATCTAAGATATATTATGTACCCAAACACATAATATTTATTTTAAGTAATTTTTATTGGACGTATACAAAAGTTAGGTAACGATAATTACTCTATAATTTGTATCAAACCAACAAATAAAATAAAATGTTGTACTCTATTAAGAATTGTTTTTTGGTTTTGAAACCTAACCCATAAAATAGTTCATCACCTATAGGCTATAGGCTATAGTATAGACAGTTTAAAGAAGACTATTAAAAACTAAAAAATCCTACATGTAATTTAACTTTTTTTTAATATCCAAGGGGTTTAAATTATTTCGTTTGATTTTATAACGATTTGATTGTATAGATCATATAATTTATTACTTGGTTGGTAATTAATAATTTGAAAAAAAAACACTAGATCTGTTGATTTTTAAAATGTTTAACTACAAAAACATTTCAATTTAATAAGTATTGTCAAAATTCGAACTTTAAGAGCTTATTAAAAAAATTTGTGCCTAAGTATTTTTAATATTTTTCAACCACTATAATAAAAATATATCAGGAGCCTTTTATTAAATTTTCATGCTTTTGGACAAAACAAATCTAATTTTATTGACATTTATAGAAAAAAAAACTAAAAAAATTTAAAATTAAAAAAAATATTTTGAAATTTTATCAAGTATAGGAATGTATAAAATTAATATATGGTGTAAATGTCAAATATCTACAGATATTCATTTTTGAAATACAACAAAATAAGGAAATCACTACATGAAAAATCGAATGAAATAAATATTCAGTGTTGTAACAATTTGAACTTCAAACGTTCATAAAATTTTAATTTGACTTTATGGTAGACCTTTTTTTTTTATGAACTCAATAAAACTTATGAGGAATCTTGTATTGAATTTTCAATTCTTAGATTTAAAAACAAACATTTTTATGAATTTCTAACTCAAAATAATTTTGATCTTTACTTATTTTGTCAAAAATCGTACTTCAAATGATTATAAAAAAAATTTGTAGTTATGTATTTAAATTTTTTTCTTATTTACTAATTCTTTCTTATTAAAGAAAGTTGAAATTCAAAAGTATCAGCGATCGAATTAATAATTATTATGGAAGATCTTTTGGGGAAAATTTAAAATAATAAAAGAGTAAATAGATAAAATCAAGTAGAAAATCTTGAAGAAAAAGAACTAAGCCAATAGTAACATGGGAAAAGGTCTAAAAATCAGTTATATCTATATATAATGTAATATCAAATAATGTTATTTTTGATGAAGAAATGTTTTTTGATGACAAGCGACGCGTAGGTACTGTATTTTCCTGATTTATTTTAAGAATTAAATTGGTATATAATATAATACAGAAATAATATTTATATTTATATTTATTATTATATCAACATGGAGTTATTACATTCCAACCACTACAATATGTGACAAATTTTGTTTTTTAATATCATCTTCCTATGAACATTAATTAATTATTGTTTTGTATCTAGTTTCCTTTTTTTACTGTTAATTTATTTACAGAGACTTTTATTGAAATAAAATAAGACTAGTAAACAATTCATCAAAAAGTTGGTGGGTAATATGGCCATATGGGTTAACAATTCACCTATAAGTACAGTAAATAATTTTTAATTAATTATACATTTTATTAATTGTCATTAATTATTTTGAACCAATTTGATTACTCTTGATCAGTTAATTAGAGTTGTTACATAGGCACACATGAGTACATGACACATAAAACATACCTAAGTATCTAACGACTTAAATATTCCAATATAATAGCCCAATAAAAAAAAAATCTTAAAATTTAGGCATTGAAAAAATCAGCCCAATGAAAGCTGATTCAACAGTCTATATAATTGTAGGTACAACGTGTGCGTTTTGCCAATATTTAACTTTATACTCTAAACATAACAAAAAAAACGTTACAGAAATGACAATTATTGTGTGACACAATTAAAAAGTTAAGACACCTACGGCTACTATACGAAGAAAAATTTTAATTGAAAAATGAAACGGTTTGTAAAACTATGATAATTAAAAAAAAAAAAAATCTAAAAATATTGAAAGATACAAAGACGCCACAATTCAACAAGCAACATTTACAGGCGCTGGAATAAAGTTGATTTATTTCCAATTCGGCTTTTGGCTTTTTATAACAGATTATAAAATAAGTTCAAAATCGTTACTCTTTTTTGTTCACTATTATTAGTAGATAGTTAAAATGTAATTATGAGTGCAAATGGATATTAGCTGCATGTTTATAAATGATTTAGTAATAATAGCATATTTTATTAATCGATAAACAAATCCATACTTATGACTGCAATAATAGTTATCAACGCGATGTTTAGGCCATATTATACGTCTTCTAACTGAGTACGGTTCTATATTAATAAGTAGGTAGATAATATCTGCATATTATGCATATTTACAAGTTTTATTATTATCATAATTCATATCCCATTCATTGATGTTTGTATACACGATTTACGGTAGTTTAATCAGTAGGTAATTAAACAATGGTTATACTGTTCGAAAATCAAACAAACAATAATTTAGGTATATATTTACAATGTTGTTATTTTGATACATAATAATATAGTAGATAATAATATTATGTATACGTTCGCATGCAAAAAGCAGAATACGCCTGAACAAAACAAAAAAAAATAAAAATAAGCATAAATTAGACAAAATATTAAGCCGAAAGTGTTTGGTTCTGTAGGCTGTTGCATAAAATGATGTGCTGTATCTATTCTAATGACGTTTTAAACAAGCATTATTTCGCGTTGTCGGTGATAACAGAGAGAAATATACATGCAATAATGATTTCGTTGTGGTTGGTGTTGTAAGTTTTATTTTTTTAACAGAAACACAATAGGTATACCTAATATACGGATGTACACACAAAAAAAATGCGAATTAATTAGTCAGATACGAAAAATATTGAGAAAAAAATAGCTGCCACCAATGTAGCATCGTTAAACCATAAATTCGATAGGATTGACCAAATCGCGGTAGGTAGGTACCAATATACGGAAATCGTTGACCCGATCGAAATATATAAAAACATTGCTACCTATAATACAAACAAATTAATTCAATACTAATAATAATACTTAAAATAAAATGTACTTAATGTATGATCATACTGTAATTTTACTAAATGGTCAACTCTCAAATCAAATCTACATTTGTAGGTATTGTAGGAAAATTTAATAAAGTTATGAATGTATCAATATGTGTTTAAACAGTTAACAATAAACACGTAAGAAAATTACACAGATTTTAAGTAGGTAACTGACTTGAATTTTTGAGAGATTGCTGGGAGCTGCCTATACTACGCATTAAACAATTGTTTGGCTTAAAAGTTTAAGGCAGCAGCATGGTATACTAATCTATTCGTCATTAATAATATCTTGAACTTAGAACTTAGAAGAGTAAAATCTTGTACATCTTGTACAATTCTAAGTTTATATGATATTGTGATGAAAATATAATCATGTGTAAACAAAAAAAAAAATACACAACTTGATTAAAATATCCGCAAATGTAATATCGATGAAAAAAATGTATATAAATATCCCCCCAAAAAATGGTAATATAATATCGTGACAAAATATAAAAATAATAATAATAATAATAATAATAATAATTATCTTAGGTAAGTACCGATATTGTAATTATATAATAATATCACCCACGTTATCGATTCATCCATCATAAAAATCACAATCGTGTAGGTATTCATTTTTTGTTAGTTTGTTTTTTTTTAAATTAATATAAATAAAATATAAATAACCTATAAAACAAAATATTTAATATCAGTGCTAAAATGTTTGCTTCTAATGCCTATATGCTAATTACTACTGGACGACACATTTAGAGACACATATGACACAAAACAAAGTTGTAGATACCTGTATTATACTTGTAAACATATCGCAAGAGCATCAGCTGAGGTTATCTGTATATTGTAGTAATTAATAAGCTAACCAAAATGTGTAAGTATAGTATAAAAAACAAACTTGTACAACTTCGATCAACAGCGTAATTTGTGTTATTATTATTATTATTAATATCAACGAAGTAGTAAAATTTGTAAACAATTTTGCAGGTGGAGTTTTACTATGCTAATAGTTAACGTTTTTTCTCTTAACCAATATAATAATCACGGGCTTTTTTTAATCCCGTAAACGACATCGACACCAACTCTGTATATAAACAATTCCCATGCTGTTACCTTATACCTTTATTTGAATAGTTAAATGTTCATTTGTTAAATCGGATAATATAGTTCATAATATTATAAGATACTAGAAGGGGAGTTTTTATTATAGGCAACAAAAATCTACTCATTCTTGATGAAGTTACGAACAAATAAATATTACTATAATCTGGGTTAAAAATTTCGCAAACAACAAATTATAAAATTATTATATATATTATTATAATCAATTAGTCATTTCTTAAATTGTTTACCAAAATGAGAACAAAATGATGAGCAATCTGACTATGTGCTGTCAGAAAAAAAAACCAAATACAAGCTTTATGAAATATTAAAAAAAAACCAAAAACAAAATTACAATTTATAATTTGTAAACTTACCCAGGTGTAAAGGAGTTCCAAAATTCACTATGGTACATATTCGTTTCGAAGTGTACGAGGACGGACAATAGAAAAAAAGAGAATGAAAAAGAGAAGGAATATTACCAAAATACCATTTTAAAATATATAAAAAAAAACATCTTATCATCTAACTCTTGTGAGCTCAAGACATCTTAAACAAACCAAATATAGAAATATTGAGCTGAACATTGGATTAGCCCAGTTGATGTTTGTAAATTGCAATTTCTTACAAACGCAAAAGTATGGCGGAGTTCGTTGGTAAATGATAAAATACGATTTAATTAACTTATATACTTAATAGCATTTAGTAAAATCAAAGAACGACATTTCTAATAAATAGATTTGTTTAAGATGTCTAAAAATTGTTCTTAAATCATAATATATTATGTAGGTACTAAACATAAATTTTTGAGAAACATTAATCGTGTGATTTAAACTTATATGAATTGTGTTGCGTGTTTTAGTTTTATTACTTTTCCTTTATGATAACAATTTAAACTAAACAATAGTATACCATCTTAACAGCGTTAGAATATTTTATTTTGTTCAACTATATTGTGTTGAAAATTCTATTTAATAACCAAAACGAACTCCACCTGCATTTTGAAAAGTCTCGTAATGCTCGTTTTTCATATGTCGATCTTGATATTATCAAGCTTGTCGTTTCACAATTACGTAATTTAAGTGTAAATGTGATTATGTAAAAGTATACGTATATATACATAATATATATAACATATAATATAAATATGTATATATACATATAAATATATATAAGTATATATATATTGTTTTTGCCGAAAGCCAAGCCTTTTGGAACAACATTTTTATTCAGAAAAGGGTACTACACAGGCAGCTACTTATTACAAATAAAGTAAGAAATGAGTCACAAGTATTTTTTTTTCGAGACGTACACAATGGAATTTCGACATATCTATGTAATAAAAGCATTAACACACACAACACAGTGTTGAAAATAAAATAAGTAAAACAAGTAAAATAACAATAAAAAAAAAAAGATAGTTGAATCTATCCAACCCCATACACCTAAACATATTATTATTACTTATTAATTGTATCTCAGTGGAATAAAATAAAATACTCAACGAGACTGATTGTTTTTTAGAAGTCGTACTGTCGTACTGATCTATTTTTTAGATACAACTTATCATTTATGTATATTGGAAAACATTCGAAATATAATACATGCCTACTCTAACAATGGATTGGTCATTTGGCAGTTTTCTAAAATGTCTAAATTGTTTATTTTTAAATAATACAAAACGATATTTTATGATTATAAATTGATTATAAAATGGTAATAACAAATTTGGGAATATTTTTATTTTTTTGGAATCGTCTTCCTAAATACTGGATCAGCATTTAGAAAAAATACTAATCCGAAACTAAGAAATATAAATCAATTTACCGTTATCCTTTCAGTTCAAGGTTAGCTGTCTTTTCTTTGATTATAGTAGCTAAATGTGTATAATATAATTATGCTTTAAAAAAAATGTACCTTAGCATGGATTTTTTGAGTAAATTTAAGCAAAAAATATATTTAAAATTATTTGATATACGGACGACCAATGATTGTGTATTTTGGTACACACAGCTTATACTTAGTGTGCGCCTTTAATTTGTTCAAACTTGAGAATATTGAAAATAATTGTATTTAACATGTGAATCATTATACATTTGTTTAAATGAGTGATTGAAATATATAATATGTATCATGTATGAATAGGTGTAATGACATAACCAAACACTTACTTCTCTCTATATTCATCCAAATGTGCATAGCTTTGGACACTATGCTCTTCTACCAAAAATTTCACTCTTTGATAAAACGAAGCCGTTACCGACGGTGGCTGTTTCCTTAGTAATACATCAAGAGGATCATTGGAAGCTAAACACATTATATGCTCAGCACACGAAGCAGAATTACAGCACTCACTATCTGAACAATCAGTCATTCCATCTAAACAGTTATATATGTTAATTATGTTATATTATACATTATAGTAAAACAGAATACCTATTAAATTAAAAATATTATGTTATAATAAATAATATACATTTTTTTAATGGTTTTAACCACAAGTCGTAAATACATATTTTTGTATACATATAAAATATAAAATATTTTAAACATTATGTACCTAGATAAACATATCATTGGTATGTTAGGTAGGTACTATTTTATATTTTTAAATACTCATAAAGTCTTAGGGTCACTAAGTAATTATAATTGAAATTAGTGGTGAGAAAATTAGTCATAAACTTGCAGCCTTGGTCTTGGTCTGATGTTGCATTTCAGATCAAGACAAATATTGTAAATAGGTGCCCCAGCAAGACCATGAACAAGAGTTGAAGTGCAATATAAAAGAGCAAAATGGCAAGATTCTAGTAAATAGTGATTTATCATTATTACTAGAAATGTATATACCTGACTTTTATTAGTTAGGTAACCCGTATAAATATTGAATACAATATATTATTATAATTACATACTATATACGGATACCACCTTATTATCGTATAGTTTTAGAATTTAGAATTTATATATATTAGGCATATAAGTATATTAATAATATGGTAAAATTTGCTAGGCATATAACTATAATATTTGTTAGATTTCTTGATATTATTTTATATGCCATGGGTAAGTGTAAAATAATCTTATTTCTTAAATAAAATGCAGTTTTTGGACGAATGATGAAGTTACTAAGGATAATTTAACTGAGTAACTGTGATATTAGCATAAATACAAATAGAGTTTCACTTTTAAAAACAATTATACACTCAACCTATATTAAAATTATTTTAATGAACATTTTAAAACAATATATGTGTTTTAAACAAAACATCTGGTTTTTTAAACTGTGTACTTAGTAAAAGTAAAATAAATGCAAAATAAAACACTGTACTTCCTCAAGTCAACTGGACAGTATAAATGAGTTGTATATGATTTTTTTTTATATAATATATTAAGAGAAAAATTAAAGACTGCAAGGATTTTGCAACAATACTAAAACCAAAAGTATGTCAAATATTGGTATTTGCTTTGTTTTACTCATCACTAATTGAAATCTAGGTATACCTTGATCATTATCGATTTCATCGTTGCATTCCATTTCTAAGCGAACCGAACAGCTTTCTCCTTCCCATCCATCATTGCATACACAATTGTACATGTTATTAACCAAGACACAATTTCCATGATTAGCACAACCGTTATCGCAACCCTCTGGAAAATTCGAAAAAATTGAGCTTATAATAACATTTATTCTGTTTAGAATAAAACAACATTTCATAATATTATGAATCTAGTTATTATCTTTAACTCACGAAAAGTACAGTGTTTGCCGTTCCATCCCCTAGAACATACACATGTACCGTTTCTACATTGCCCGTGCTCAGAGCATCTCTCGTCACAAGGGAGTTGATCACATTTATCACCTGTCCACCCAATATCACATTCGCATTTACCTTGATCACATTTTCCATGTGGACCACAGTTGAGATTACACAACGCTGAAATCAGTAATGTATGGACATGACATGACATGTAATCAAAGATTTAAATTCAAAACGAGTGAACGAAAAACGTATAGTAAATATACCTTGCGAACAATCTGGCCCAGTCCAAAATTTATTGCAAATACAAACTCCCGTTTCTAAATCATATGCACCATGGTCTGAACAACGAGGGAGGCATTGGAATACTTGCTTATTCATTAATGAACAATCTTCGCCTTGCCATCCAGCTTTGCAATAACATTTACCTGATACACAGATACCGTGGCCAGAACAGCTTTTATCCATACAGTCCACTGAAAACAAAAATATATCTTTATAATCAAATAATAAATAAAAATATCACAGTACCTTCGTCACAATCATCTCCTTTCCATCCCTGTTGGCATTGACATACACCATTTTTACAAACACCGTGTCCAGAACAATCGGCTACTCTGCAATCTGTTTCTGGTATATCACATTCTGTACCTTTCCAACCTTCTTCACAATGACAAAGGCCTCCGCCGTATTTTCCGTGGTTTGAACACAACATCGGACATACACCTTGATGGGTTTTTCGCTCATTAGTTAGTACAATTTAGCAAACTTCAATCAAATCGATAGAAATGTAAAAATGCAAACATATTTACTTTTAGAACAATCGTTTCCTTGATATCCATCGATGCAGTCACACTTTCCGAGATAACAGGACCCATGCCCGGAACATTCGTTGGGACAAGTCGTTGAGACATCTTCGGCTTCTGCGATTTTAAGTACTACCGTGTGTGGTCGGAGATCATCGTTATAAATGGACAAAAACCATCGACCCGTGTCTAAGTACTGTATTAATGTCACATTAACGACCAAAGGATCTTTTTCGATAACATCTGTTGACCTGCGACTTAGCCTGTTATCCAATCTACCTCCCTTAATGAATTCCGAAAAATCATGTTGGGTTATACTAGGAGCTACGTTTCGTCGACCATAAACAGCGAAATTAGCTCCCCATGGCAATGTTAGGTTGAGCCTCATAAACACTGGTTGTTTATTATAAAACTCCAAATTCCAAAAATGGTATGGATATACATTGGAACTGTATGGAGTACTGAAGCTAGTTATCTCCAAGACTGAGGGCCATTGATACCTAGTATGTTGGCGATGCAAATCACTTTGATCTTCTGGAGTTACATCGCTTTTAAATTTATCGCGTATTGATACATTTGCAACAGTAGTCGTCGTCAATGGCGGAGCTGAAAAAACGATTTTATGTATTAAAACGTTATAGACTTAGTGTAACAAGTTAATCACAAACTATGCCACTATCGAAAATTAATTTAATTTTGTTACATAGGTAATTTATATATAAATTATTTATTACCCACGTATATAAAACACGGTTAGAAAAATATAGAAATATAAGAAAAAATATATCTTTATAGATATTATCGTTAACCTATTTCTAAGAATGTGCTTGTTGAATTAACTCATCAGAAAATCTATTAAATACCACAACTAAATTTGTTATTTTAAAATTTTTTTTTTTAAAATGTATGACGTATCTAAAATTCTTATTAAATGATAATAAAACTACATATCGACTAATATTTAATCTTTTTCTTTTTAAATCTAGTTTTATATAAACTCAATTAAACAAATAAACTTTGGTTGATTAAATATCAATAATATAAATAAAATATATTAAAAATACTATGTATTAAAAATTAAATTAATTATTTATAAGAAATATTCAAAAAAATATAATACATATTTTGACAACATTTTTCCCAATAAAATGAGCTTAAAAAAATGTATGGTATATATAAACGATAAACATTAAGTGATATGTATAACTAAATCTAGAATTTAATTTAAAATAATTTATTTTTATTTTAAAATTATAAATATTTAACACGATTTATTAACATGTTCCAAACATTAATCCCTATATTAAGGGTATACAATTAAAGTATTTTAATTTGGTTATTATGACGTAATGTTGATATGTAGATAGGTATAGATATTTATATTTTGTTGTCTAATTATTGATGATATTAAAATACAATTATTTCTTACCTTCAGTGGTAAGTTTCAGTGAGTTTTCCAAATCCATTGCAATAGCCCTTGATTTTTCCATATATAAACATTTTTCTCTTATGTCTGTACATGATTTCCTCATAGCTATTTTCAAAGAAACAAATCGTACATCATAATGGAATTTAAATTATTTTTATTGTTATTAACTAACCCATCAAGTAAATAAGGAATGTGGTGATTATGAAGGTAACAAAGACCATTAGAAGAAAACTGCATTTCCATGTGCATTTTAAATTGCATTTTTGTTGTATTTCTTGAAATCTTGAAGTTGAGTACGGCGAATATTGAGAACTTAATCCCGTAGACCTTAATGGAAAAACTGGTACAGGCGGATTAGCCCTTGAATTTGTATTAAGCTCTCCAGGGAACATCATTTTGAATAATTTTCCACTTCAAATATTAACATGCTGATAAACTGTTCATTGTAAAATCCTAAACACACAATACAAATAGTATAAAACATTATAAATACATTTTACTTGCATAGAAAATTGATGAAAAGTTAGAACTACTTATACTAAGTGTTAAATACCTAATTATTATTCAATAGTTAATAAAGCATAAATGTACTTATAGTATAAATAATTTAAATGTTTACTTCGGTCGATAAGCCGTAGATATTTGCTCCTAGCTACTTATAATTAAAAATAAAATACTCGACATTGGATATTTTAAATATTATTATGATGTTCTAAAATAAATAACATTTGTCACTTTATCGATTTTTAATTTATTGTATGACAAATTATTATTAGCAACAGTGATCAATAACAAAGTTATATGTAAATATAGATTAGAAAATATTAGTTATTGGTTTTTATTTTCAATAAAACATTTATAAATGTATATATACATATATACATATACATATAATATATATATTTGTGTTTTTTTTGTGGGTATTGTACATTTCATTAGTGCAGGTAAAATATAGTAAACATTTTTTTTTTATTTTAAAATTGTCTTTTAGCAACTGACAATATAATTTTTGTAATTACCATGGACGCAACTTGTCTGGCTTTATTGTTTTCGTACCAAAATAACAAATACTATTTTTTTTTTAAAAGTGTAGCCAACAGAAAAATATTCTACACGTAATTTTAAAAAAACAATAATAAGTATTTACAATTGTTTATATCTCGCTTATAACGCTTACGAAATTAATAAAAATAATTATATACATATAATTTTTTTTTTTTGTGGGGGGGGGGGTTGAGGCTTCAACTACAGAGGTTGGAGGTGGTAGGGGATGGAACGCGTGTGTGTTTGGCAGATTTTTTTAGTGGGCACCCTTAGGTATCTGCCATGTCCGGGTGGGGGATGGTGGCACTTCTTCTCCGGACATCGTGACTTGCCCGAAGAAAAATGCCGCCCGCGGCCGGGGATCGAGCCGGCATCGGCTGCGTCTCAACCGACGCCTTAGACCTCTCGGCCACTCCGTCCCCCATATATCCATATAATTATTTATTAACAAAACATGCATTTTAAGAATAATAATATTTTGATTTATGGGTTTATTTATGGACAATATTATACAACAATTTTATAGTATCTCTATTTTGTAAATAAACAAAAACATAAATAATTTCAAAGATTTGTTTGAGCCATCGAAAAATAAAATTCAAGTATCTTTAAGATAGGCTATTAATTTTACCAAATAAAAATCTGAGACTTGCGTATACAATCTAAACATTCATGCAGTAGACACTTGTATAAAATTAATTAACAAAGTAGGTAGGTATAGGTTATCAGGTACCATATATTAAACTGATTAACTGATAAGTATAATACAAAAATAGAATATCCAAACCAAGTGATATGAACATAATATATTAATAAATTAGGTACTCATACGGCATACGTTATATACGCTGATATCTATTGTATATTTATATGTTATTTTATGATGTTCCCCGTTTTAATCTTTAACCCTAAAAAGCTTGACATTGTTTTTTTTATGTAAATGTCGAATGATTGTATTTATGCTCTATACATAGTTGGCGATGTGACGCATAAATACGAATATAAATCAATTAAATTAAAAATGTTTTGAATTATCATTCATTGCCCATAGGTTTGGCCTACTTTGCCTCAACGGACAGCGCTGCATGCCTATGATGGCGAGTAAAACCTTTTGTTGAAATAAATCCATCGCATCAATGACTGAACATGCGCACATCACTGATTTCGAAGTCTTCGAAAGTCGATTATAGATATCATATTTATAAGGTATTTCTTGGTTACCGTCAGCTAGGTAGGTACACGAAAAGTAAACATTGACTGTTGTGAATATAGCATTTTTTCCAAACTATAATATTAAATATAATATTATATAGAGTATGCTCTTTGGTTAAGTATTAATAATTTGTGTTTTATACAAAACGTACCTATGCATATTCCTTACGAATTAAATAGTTTCTCATCCGATGAAAATTGATTAAGTTTCTTAGTATGAACTTTTCACGGAGAGAACATTTTGAATTTGTCGAATATAGAAATTTCTGCAATTTTGTGAAACTTTAATGTTATAGCACTACTAGTTTAACAACGATAAATATTTCTTACTTCAGTTACTTCTGAAAACCCATTTGTGGCAATATAAAAAGTTGAATGTTTATAGATTATAATTAAATGTATTGCACTTTTAGAGTGGAAGTTTTATTTTGTATTGCCAAATAACGATTTTCTTAACTACTATTAAAGGCATATTATACTTAAAGAACAACCTAAGTAATATTATAATTATATGAAGGCCGACGTGCCACTGTGCATAGATTATGAAAAGTGACACGTTGCGCCTCATTGTTAATCCGAGTTGAACGTTATTAGAACAATTAGAACTCTGATAGTCGGATGTGCATGTTACGAGTCCTCCCTTTCCCTCGTCATAGGATTCAAAGTATTTATAATCAATGCAAATACCTAATATGTTTATTGAGTAAAATACAAAAGGGAACTAAATAATTACCTATTTGGTTTATTATTACCTAATAGTTTCAATATGATCAATTGCCGATACTGTGAGTAGGTAATTTACAATATACGACCACAGATCAGTGATCATTATAATTATTAACATTTTATATTTTAATAGAAAACTGTTTGATTCGCCGAACCCAGCAGCAGGTCAATGATTTGTTGATGATATCGTATGTTATATACTTATATCCATGCCAATGCAATAGAGAGTAATATAAAAAGTTCGGAGAAATGTTAAAAAAATATATTTTTAATTTTATTTAACAACCTGAGAAAAATGTAATAAAATTAAACTGAAATAAACGTAAGTTACATCAATTATTCTTGTTTATTTGATCAAATAATATAATAGTATGACTATTGACTTTGATTGTACAATAATTCGTCTGTAAAAAAATTGTAAGCTTCGATCAATAAATTTAATATTGTACGTCTGAACAGTATTAAAATTAAATATTTATTTTATAAACATAATAAATTCTACTATAGAAAATGTGAGCATTGTGCTTATAAATAATGATTCTCCAATAATACCATTGAAATGCAGTTCTGCAATAATATTATAAACTTATATTCAAACATAGCACACTTCGCGTGTACGAGAAATAAGTCCTGACAAAGTTTCTCTATATCACAAAAAAGTGAGTAATATTTTATTAGCAATTTTCATAAGGAAAATGAAAAAAGTTACATGATTCTCTAAGTACATTGCATATAAGTACTAAGTAGAAAATAACCCCTACATTTCAGGACTTTAGTACTGGGATTGACAATACAGGGAGTGGCTTGATTGAAATACGTCTGAAAAACTCGTTTTAATAATAGGGCTTTCATTTTATAGAATGGAAAAAATCCTGTGACAACCCAGTCAGGCTGATCAGAAGCATTTCTTTTTAACGTGGACGACAGTAAGATTGAATAAAGAATCAGTTTCTGATTCAATAAAGCAAAAACTGCCAAACTTACAAACTACCTACTCTCTTTTTATACAAGTAGTCGGGCGTATTGAAATTGTATTCAGTCTCTCTAGCAAAAAATGCATTTATAAAGAATAAATTCTCGAGTGATCCGTTTATTCACGCTATATTAATTTTTGAAATGTCTTTTATTTTTATATTACATTTTTAGCTATTGTTGTAAATTAATTTAGTTCATAATCATAAATAATGTAATATAAACCCATAATTAAACTAATTATTCTATATTACAATTCTAAATTGATAACTTGATAGTTTTTATTATTATTATTATTGTTATTATTATCTATTCTATGCTTCTATGACCACTATATATTTTTATGCTAGAACTTTATAGATATTTTATCATATATCCTTATTTCCAAAGCAATTAAAATGTATAAGATATTATAAAAGTTACATTGGTTATTTATTAAACTTCATAGATATGCTTTCTTTATTTGTATATCAGTTTTATTTTCCAAAATGAAAATTTGATAAAATGTTATTTTTTAGTTTAATACATTTAAAGAAAGTAGTTTTTAAATATTATATCATAAACAATTCTTGAAATACGAAAATATTTAAATAAATAAAGTAAATGGTCACTTCAAGTGTCTATTTGATAAGTTATTGATTACAACCTATTCTACATTCACGTATTTCAATTAAATGTTTTTAAATTATGCAACATTGTAGCATGACATTACAATTTTTATTTTAGCTGTATAGGTACCAGTCGACAAACAAAAATAATTCCCTTTACGTGAAACTACCCATTTTGTATCATAACTCATAAGGTTAGGGGTTTTGGTTCCTTAGTTGTTTGATTAAAAGTGCGTGTCAATCAAAACGATGTGCTTGTTTTAGGGGTAGGTATATCATAAAATGTAACAACCGTTGTCATAACTCATTGTTTTGTTTAAAATGCCTTATATAAACATTTAAACAAATTACTGTAATATTAAAAAAACTTTTTTTTTGTATATTTAATATGAGTTAAATATTTATTTATATTGAATACTAAATATTGATAATACGTATAAGTATAAGTGTATAACTGCCGTATCTTTAAATAAATGTATAAATCCGTTTATGCTATTTAATATGACGTAAATAAATAAATAATAATAATAATAATAATTGTAAATACAAAAATATTTCATGATAATATTATGGTCTCTCCAATTTTAAATCATAAATTTTTTTTCATGAAGTTTGAGAACACCGTTTCCATTTCATGAAAAGATCGATTTCATGTAGTGTCTATGACATAATATTATACAGGTATTATAATACAATATATTGAATATATAAGACGAACTGAATAATTTTTAGTGTGTTTAATCTTCGGTAGTTGTTTAATTATAATAGTATTAAATAATATGCATGATACATTGATACACAAGGGAAAGTTATTTTTTCTAACTAATAAAGTATTATTCTTTAATTTCCTTCGAGTAGGTACTTATATTATATTCAGAGGTTCTCAATATAAAGGTATTCTCAGTACATATTATGTTCTAAAATACAACTTATTTGTATTTAAATATTAGTTAAGCGGTACCTATAGACAACATAGTACTTATATAAAAATGTATTTATTGCCTACTTAGCTTTAAATAGATTATATTACTATAAAATAAATTTGTATTATTTATATTAATACAAAGAACGCAAGAGTATAAAAACAATCGTTTTTAAGTAGGTACTTAAATAGGTAGGTAGTTAATTACCTAAATGTATTCTGTTTCTTTTAAAAAATATTCTGTAGGTACCTACCGTTAACATTCAATATGTATGCGGTTCTTATTGTATGGTTTTAATTTTTAATTTAAATAAATAAAACGTATGCAGCAGTGAGCAGTAACATCTAAAGAAGTTATACTAGGTTAAACTACCCTAGTATAATCACTACCTTATAATCAGGGTGGGAACATTTGAAAAATCTCTGGTAATCATTAGAATTCCTACTACCTACAGTTATTACCCCAATTAGCTTATTTCCTATAATAGGAGACTATAAAATACCTATGCATACATCTTTAATAATATTCATTCGTTTTTTGTATGATACCAACTATTAACCAGCTTTCAACTAAGCTTTTATTTTATACCAATGGTAGTAATGTAAACTTTAAGTTTCCACTAAATTGACATAATTTAATTAGATTTAGATTCCTATACGTCTAGGAAAAAACAACTCGAGACCTATAAGAATCTACTATGCTATCAAATTGTTTTTATTCATTTTGTTTTAGTCTATAGGTAGGTTCTTTAATTGGAATTCTTTCAGTATACTCTTCAATTTAATTTCGTTTCTAGTTTTATATGATGCGAATGCTTGTGCTAAAAGACCAATATAAACGGTCATTGGATCATGACCATAACATTTATTTTCTAATCTAAAATCACCTCCACTTCCAGAATAACTAGAATAAAAGTATTTTCCTAGAACAAAAGGCATTTTTATTTTTAAAACGTTATTTTGTATTTTATAATTAACATTAGTCCCATGCGTGCGATTAAGACAGTCCGGTATGTTATTATCTCTGTCATATATCGCCAAGGGCTAATAATAACAATGTTTCTTTTCATAACAAGGACCACATCTGGTGTTCCTTCTCAGATTATTTCGTTTAAAGTCGTTAGTATAGACTATAGATATGAAAACTACCCTTTGTATTAACCACTTGATGACAAAGATATGAAGATTCTATATTATTTTAGGTTATATTTTTGGCTCAACTATGTATGTTTATTTTACTAAACAAAAAAAACGTGTCCACAGCCGTTCACTTACATATTACACAAATACATAATGAATAGATAATGTTTACACTTATATAAATAAAAAATATTATTATAAAAGTACGTATAATATATAATTTAATTTTAAAATTAACTGCTAAAAATAATAAAATCGAATGGCTTTGAATAATTATTATTACAATGCTATTACTTATATTCTCAGTTGTATATCATCAAATCACAAGTTATTTATATTAATACTTATCATTAACATATCGTAGAACGTCATTAAGTTGTAGTAATATTTAGTTTTGTATAAAATTAAACATTTTACACTTTACAAGTTGTAGCCTGTTGTAGGTATAAACATAAATTGTAAATACGATTTCAATTAGAAACGAAAATAGTTAGAAATTAAATAATTTGATTAAGTCTATTCGTTATAGTTATTGGCATTTAATAATAAACATTGAATAGGTAGTGTAAAGATAGTACCATATAGTATTAAAAATAATAAAACAATACGAATAAATTTAATAGTTTAGAAATGTAGAATGTTTAAAATGAAATGAAAACTAAAATTTCCATTACATTGTTCGGTTATAAGCTTTGTATATAGTAGGTACTACAGAAAATCTACAACCCAGATAGGAATTCTGCATACAGGAAAATCTGTACAAAATACAAAGCAATCGGACCCTTTGAAAATGTAAATAATTTAATTTTTCAGTTAAAAAATATGTATATTTATTGGTGTAAAAACTGAAAATAATTTTTGTACGATATATTATTCATCCGTAGACTACCTACTAAAATCATTTCGATTATAGTTTTCAAAGTTTAAAAAAAAACGATTTTATTTCTATAAAATGTTTGGATTTGGGGGTAAACATAAAACATATTTACAGGTATGGAAGCATGGAACGAACAAATGTAAGTACAAAAGTAATACGTATTTATAGTTCCACTGAGGACCTAACTTCCACACGATTGGTTATTTACATTATTGTCTTGTATCTATTTATTTCAACATGAAACTGATAAATAAATAATCACTAACCTTAGGTTATTCGATCAGAGCGCGTTTGTTTTAACACACATTGGTTGTTAGTACAGGAAAGAAACGAAAAAAAAAGGATCACTTTCGTTGCGGCCGACCGGTGTCAATGATTTGACGTCCCGAATGTTACGGAAAGCGTCGAGGGTAGGCATTTGAATTTTGGTGCAACCTACGCGTGCGCTCAGCCACGACGAACGAACATGCCCAGAATGTAAACGCAATCGCATTGGTTCTCTTACAGAGTTATCCTACACCGGGGTTTTATTTTTATATTACTTTTTATATTATAAAATATATAAGAGAATTTGATCCTCAAAAAACTTCAATTATTATACTCTGTCTCATGTTTAAACCTAGGTATTATATTATAAACATTGTGTTGAGATGTTCTTTGTTTTATTCGTACATCAGTTGAAAATTAAAATGGTAGGAACATTACACGAAACCCGGAAAAAAATATTTCCAGCATGAAAAACTCAATGTTCGATTTTAACAAAAAATTTTTTTATAGTTTAAGACAATTTACAAAATTAAGATATAAAATATGTATGTACATAGTACCCAACAATATAAATTAAGTATACTGTACTTTGCTTAAAAATTCAATATATCGACATTTTTATTAATATTTGAGTAACAAAAATCAAAATGCAAGTTACTAATGGTATATTCTCAAAAATGGTACCTATATTGGGTTTAGTGTAGGTACACTTGATAAAACCATTGTTCAGCGTCTAAAAAGAAAATTTTCGTTTTCAATTTTTGAATATTTATTGATATATTGTGTACATATATTATTTAACTAATCATGAGAGTGGAGATTATAGCCAAGTAAAAGCTGTGACAAATTATAATATAATGGTTATTTGTACGAAGCATATTAGTAAGTATATAAGTACTTAGTACAGTTATTGTGTATCTCTTGCGTGGGTTTTTTGCATGGACTTTTTTTACCGGGGTGTATTTAATATTTGAATTTTTTCCAGGGAGATTTTTTGCTTGGGATTTTTTCCAACTACCACAATGGCAACAATAGATACTATCGGACGACAATCGTATTGCAAAAAGCCACTCACATAAAAAAAAAAATTAATTAATGTTCATTCGAGTACCTTACCTTCCTACCTACTAATTGTGTTTGTAGTTTTAACGGATTTTAGCTGATGGTTTTTGCACTTAAGTGTTACATTGTTTATACAACGCAAGAGAAATATGAATACCGTTATTTATTATTACTGCTGGTACTACACGCGAATACCCATATTCATATCGACAATATTTTAAATCATGATAATAATTTCTATTCAAGAAAAAAAATTAATAGTTCAATAAAAATTAATACTAAAACGTACTCAAATATTATTAATCAAATTATAATATGATAAATATATTTATATTTATTTACTAATTATAATAAAATATTTTGTGTTAAATGTAGGTATTAATGATTCATTTTATTTGTTTATTTATTATTTCATATCATTCCATAACTAGTGTAAACAAATAGACAAATTCAATCATTTTCTTCCGTAAGCGAGCTTAGGTAAGTTGGGTAGAAGAGTTCCAATCTAATTAAGCTTATGGGCAAATAAAAAAAAAAAAAAAACTGTGACAGGTACCACCATTGACTATTGAGTAAATATGTTTATACTCGATGGTACCTACTACACAATAATAAAGAATAAATAATAATTAGGAAATGTATAAATAAAATATACAAATAATTTTAATAATTAAGAACTACTTTGAATCCTCATCCATATTGCCAGGAATAAATTATATACATTAATTAATGCTTAAACAAAGAAGTTATTTAATAATTAGTTCACCATTTATTATAGACAGGACAGACTTTATAATTAACGAAATTCTTAACAAATCTGAATTTAGGGAAATTTTTACTATCAATATCAAATATAATACAGCTATTTTTTTGTTAACAATTACATTTATTAGTCCTAAATATATTTCTATTGGTTTTTTGGGTATTGTATTTGTGATTTAATTTAGTGAGTTATATTCATTATAATTTATAAAGAGCATTAGTACTTGTTCGAAACGGGTTTGATCAATACTTAGCTGAACGAAAGAGTAAAATTATTTCATTGGCTTTGCCCGATTTATTTATAACATAAATTACCTACTAGAATTCAATTTAACAATGTGCATTATACGTGTAATAATTAACTAACAACTAAAGACATTTATGTTAATTCAACGAAGTTTGTTTTAAACAAAGTTTGTAAAACAAAAAACTTATAACTTGTAGAAAATAAAGGAAATTATTTACCATATCGTAATTTAAAGTAGACAATCGTACCATTTAATGTACCATAAATGACATAAATATAGAAGGAATACAATTGTCAAAAACTAACACATAATTATTATGTGAATGAATTAAAATTAATATTAAAATAACTAATAAGGCATTTTAGCATATTTAAACAGCTCACTACCTCCAAAAAAAATTTGCATTTTAATCGTATTCTATAATATAATAATTTATTCAATTTAGATTTTTCGAGGAGCTAACCTATGTGTTAAATGTTAAGTATAACATCTTCACCTTCTTGTCATTAAAAGTGACTTCCGCATAATATTATGCTTTTATTTTGTATTTACTGTTACGTGTGACTCACGTGCATTAAAAATGCGTGTGTTCAATAATCGAACTGAATTGTTAGTGGGCTTAGGCGTATATATCGATTTTAAAAATTACAAAAAAAACCAATACATTTTCTGGAAATTTGTAAAAAACATTCAAATGTTTGAGATAGAAAATTGTTACATTGTTTGAGTACCTATGATAATAGAACAAAATATGCAAGTTTACAAAATTTACCTAAACAGATTTAGATTTTTATTCACGGTGAAATGTATTATTTCAAGGTATTATTATATCTAAAATGTTAATCGAATGTTAACATAGTTCTATTTATTAATTCAATGTATTTTATACCTAACGTCCAAAATAAGACTGGTTGATGTTTATGTCTTGAAAATCATTTGGGGGGTAAACACCTATTTCCTATCAGTTGTTTTTTTTTTTTACACAAAGATACTATATTACCGAGTAATTGTTTTAAGATATAGGATACTAATTCACACTTGTAAACTTAATCAAAACATACATAGGTACATAGTATAGTTAAGTTTAAATATCATAATATTTTATGTTTACTAATAACAACAACTTTTTTCTACAACAAATCAATTTAAAAAAAGGTGGACAAGTGGGTACCTACCGCACTGGTGTACAGAAGTTGTTGAGCATGTCATTGTAATGGATGTGTTATATTAATTGAACTAAATAATACGACATTTTATACGAAAAATGATTCTAAATGACATTTATGTCATACTGGCACACTCGTACAAATAATCAAATTTAATAGTAAAAAAAATTTATAAAAATGGAAAATATCTAGTTAGAATATTTTACCATGTATAGAAAACGGTAATTTTAACATTTGGTGAACATTTTGAGTATCTAGGGTCAAATTAGTTTTTGAATTACAACAAAATATTAAAAATCAATAAATGAAAATTCGCCAATTTACCAGTGAAAATCCAATAACTTTAAAATTTTAAATTCAAACGCACATAAAAAAATACGTTTTCTAAAAGTAATAGGAATTTTTTTCAATATTAACCCTCCAATGTACCAACTAGGTTCACGTTTCTATCAGAACAGACGCTAATGTCAAAAATTGGAGCATTTTTACTAATCTATACTAATTTATACTAATGTATTGATGACAGACAGAAAAAAAAACACCCTCATCATTGTAAATACAATACAATCGTTCTCTACGCTCGGAATCTAAAATAACCAGTCAGTAAAAATTTAAACAAGCGAATAAGTTTAGAGATTTTTTTGAACTCCAAAACGTTTGTTTTTAATAGGCAGGTTGGTAGGTACTATAGACAAATCTCCAATATATCTTACCAAATGTCTATGTATATAATATATATTATATTACCTATTTAGTATTGATAGTAACTATATGGTAATTCAGACAATTTATTATATTGTTGAAAACCGCATAACCATAACAATCACATCATATGGACAAATAAATTGGTACAGTTTAAATTTTTGTTTCGAGTGACGAAAATAAAATAACGGGATGGGCTCGAAAAGAATTTTAAATCAATGTAGGTACCCGCGACACCTTACCACCCGACTGACTCCGCGAGCGGTATGCGTCGGGAACTGATGGCGGTGGAAAGGTGGAGGTGGCGGTTTTTTTAAAAAATAAGTTTAAGTAGGTATTATAAACTCATCTATCAAATACATGTATACGACGATCGTCGTTAGATTATCCCGTAATTACGTCGACCATGCGATAAGCCGATAACACAATAATGATGACGAATAGGATAATTAAAATAACTTGCAGGCCGACGTTATAATTACATTCGACGAGAGGCGTCTACTACTCACCCTTTGTCGTTT
Organism: Macrosiphum euphorbiae; assembly: GCA_949089665.1. Classification (NCBI taxonomy): domain Eukaryota; kingdom Metazoa; phylum Arthropoda; class Insecta; order Hemiptera; family Aphididae; genus Macrosiphum; species Macrosiphum euphorbiae. The sequence continues at coordinate 47,780,573 of CARXXK010000002.1, read as the reverse complement.
CGGCTGACGTTGTTCGGGACACGGTCAGCGGTGGCGGCCCCGTCGTCGATGTGCTCGTTGCAGCCACCCGGTCGTCAAAGGGCTAGCCGTAGTACCGCCGTTGGCGGTTCGTCTCCCGTGGGGTGCATCGCGAGTAAGTCGGCGATCAGGGGCGATCGTGAATCAGAAAAATTCCGTTCAATGAACCGACGAAATGATACTCATTCGACAACTATGTACCACCGCGCTCGCCGTTATTGCAGCGTTTCGTTATTTTGGGCAGCGTACGAACAGTGTCTGGAGAGCGAGTGCGCGCGCCTACCGTCGGCGGAGGACAACGGAGAGAAAAAGAATGAGAGAGAATGAAAGAGGAAGCGAAAAACTGAGTGAGAGAGAGACAGAGAGAGAGAGAGAGAGAAAGAGAGAGCGTTCGATCAATTATTATACGGTCGAACGGTGGCGGCGGCGGAGCAACTCGTCGGGCGGACGGGCAAATCCATAATGTGTCGCGCGCGCGGAGGCGGCGAAGCTGTCGGCGCGGGCCAGAGGGACGTTTGTCGTGCGCAAGTCCACCCCGCCGCGGTCGTGACGCTCGCACAAGGGTCGCTGCCGCCGCTGTAAACGCGGTCGGGCTCCGTCGCGAGTCCTCGCCGACGATCGTTTCACGGAAAGGGGATTTTCAGTCCGTAATCAAAGCCAAAGCGGTTTCGTGGATTTAATTAAATTTCCGGAACGTGCCTGCCGCTTTACCGCCCGACCCGGTGGATACACCCCTCGGCTGAAGCCAGATGCTGCCACCGCCGTGTGACCGTAAATACGTGCAAGCACATATACACCCCGGCGACACGTTCGAGATATGCGATCGCGATTATTATTATTATTATTATTACTATTGTCGTTGTTGTTGTCGTTGCTGTCATTTGTTTTCGTGGTTTCGTAATATTACAGTTGCAGATCCATTGGTGACGGATTTCGTATGTAGTGGGTTGTTAGGGGATCAGTCCCCCCCTTGCCTACCTATACTTCGAGGCTATAGTGTGGAATTTTTTTTAACGATCCACTCCCCTCATAATATTTAAAAATTATTTAGGTGCAAATAATAATTAAATTGTTATTATGATTGGCCGTGTAAAAACAAAACGTACTAGGAAAAATAACACACAAAAACTCGGTCTACGTTATCTTCCCCTCTCCCACCACCACCACCACCACAAGTCACCGCACCGTTTTTATCGACGATTGCGTCTGGCCGACGGCGGCGGCGCCGTATACGTTTCGTATAGCCGCGCCTCTCTTTCTGCATCGTACTGAATATACACCGTATAGGTTACCTGCCTTTTGTCGTATTGACGACTTCACCACCACTGTCGTCGTTACGCACTCCTACCCGAAGGGCAGCCTACAATAACCGTGGCATTTTGAAAATTTAAGTTTTCCGCCTCTCTGCGGTTACACAGTATAACCTAGTGCAACAATTAAGGCTGATAGTATTAGTATTAATGTATTATTTTTTTTTTATCGGTGAACATACCGCAACACCTACACTATAAATATATAGATAGAGTTGTTTATTTTTTCTTAAATGTTCTACCTACATCATTTACTGAAATATCGTTTAACACAATTGTTGCAAGTAGCAAATCCATCAAATGTTACGTGTCTACCGTGTACTGTGTAGAATATAATATTGCATACGACTACTAGCAGTATAATATAAGTAAACGTATTTCTCAATTCAGTCAGGTCTGCGTGTTTACTTTGTGAATATTGGGATCGTTAAATCATCCTAACCTAACAATTTTGTAGTAATAATAATATGTAGGTATGGTTATAGTCAAATAATTTAAAGATAATTTATTTTTTGTCACAATTATTATAATACGATATGTATTTATTATTTTTTATTAAAATTATAAATGGAGCTTATAATTGTGAATTTAACATGTATGTGACTATTTGCTTTTACATTAGGTATCTAGCCAGCTAGGTCTCATCGAATTACACCAAGTTAAGGTTTTTAATTTCTAAAGCTTTTACATGAAAGATGAAACATATATGTTACGTATTATATAATTTTTTTAACTAGTTACTAGATAAAAAATGTCCACGTGAAAATAAATTTTATAACAATTCCACCGTTTCGCTCTGCAGCAGTGACATTATTAAAGAAGTAAACGTAGATTTCTAACTGAAACATTTGATTTTTCTAGATTTTGCAACAATATTTTAAAAGTAAATAATAAAGTGTACTTACTCAGCATATTAGACGACGTGGGGCTAGTCTGTGAAAGTAATATTAATATGAATTATGATGTATTATATTATATTATAATGCCGTGCTAGTGTAGTAGTGTGCTACAGTATATTATTACAACCCCAATACGGCTCGTACCACTCATCATGGCTGTCGACGCACCCTCTATGAAAAAAAAAGACACAAATAAGTCTTTTGAAACGTTTTAATCGAATGACAGTATACAAAATACTACCTATTACTATGTATAATGAATACATTTATACCTAATTTCATAAAACAGACGCACGAAAAAAACACAAAATTAAAGACTAAATAGTATCTATAGATAATAGTTGCCTACATATTTGATGAGTCTTTTGAAACGTTTTAATCGAATTACAGTATAAAAAATACTGCCAACTACTATGTATACAGTGAATACATTTTTAATTTTATAAAACAGACACATGAAAAAAACACCGAATTGAAGACCATATATAGTATATTAGTTTCCTATTGGATGAGTCTTTTGAAATGTTGTAATCGAATGACAGAATTCAAACATTGCCGACGTATAGTGTATAAAATATGTATGTGTACATATAAAACAGATATACGAAAAAAAACCAAATAGGATAAGAGGTGTACCCGCTGATGACATTTCACAAACACATAATATACAAATAGGCAACTGAGTCTTGAAAATATGAGTCTTAAGCCGTAGACATGTTTTATTAGGTTTTTTTATTACCATCCAGTCAAAAGTAGTCGAATTAAGTAATATTGCGAAATCAAAGGTTATTCAGATATCTATATCTGGTTAGGCCTTGTCACATTTGTATTTGTATTTGTATTTATTCGATATAGACACAAATTAGTGACTGGAAATAATAATAAATGAAACTATGAAAGTTTGATTTTTCACAGCTGAGCCTGTATAAATAGCTAGTAACTGCATACATAAATCCGTCGTATTGTTTTTGAAATTATTTAATTTTTACTTACATGTGTTAGGTATATAATTGAACAGCAAAAGTTGTATTTTTTTTTTGTAATAATATGTTCGTATTTTATTATTCACCAAGTACATTTTTTTAGTGATAACATATTTTTTTAAACAAATATCCATTTAGCAGTTATTTTATATTACAAAAACTTGATAAATATATTGTTATGAATTACAAAGTAATAACAGATACTTGGTTTTATGTAAGATTTATATATTAATAAATTATTAGGTATATATATTAATATTAATAACAATAATAAGCTATATTTGATTTAAAAACGAATTAATTGTTTCGACTCCTCGTTGTCTTACTTGCAGCTCGGGGCATTTTTGTTTAAGGATAATGGATGAATATTATTACACCTACTTAATATTTACCTATATTTAAACTTATTTACCAGTACACAATTCTACAAATCTTTACAGCAGTAGATACTAAACACTACCATTTTAGTTCAACACATTTGTGTCAGTTTATAAAAAAAAAAAAAAAAATATAGAATTAGTTTTTAGTAATATGTCATTTAATTTATGATCATAGTAATAATAATAATTCATTTAAAGCGCGAAAAATAGTGTGCACCCTTTAATTCACATGTTTATCAATGCGAGAGTGTAAAATTGACTTAAAAGGGTTAGTTTATTAATTTAAAGTTTAAACGAGTATCTCCCTACTGAATATCCAAACAATGTGGATATGATGGACTATGGAGGGTTGTGGATCATAATAACACATTCTATTTGAGTTAATTGACTAGAAAATTAATTAGATTGTACAAAATAATACGATTTACTACAATATGATTATAATAATATATCTACATATTATCAGCAAAATATGTACTTAATTATTCTTAGCTATTGAAATATAAATGGTATTTTTATAAAATTGTCTATCATTTTAAATACATAAAGCTGGTAAATTTTCCAAACACCAGAATGTTCACCAAAAGTGAATTTATAAAGTTATTTTTTCTATCGCTTAGTTTTGACAAATTACAAAATGTATGGAATGAAATGATAATTTTAAGGAATATCTCTGGTGTAATAAATAATAAATCAACACATTTATCTAGTGATAAAATATGTATTTTAATCCGTTTAATTGTCAGTTGTAAATAACTATATATCATGAGCATTGAGCCCGTGTATCTCTACTCATACCTACGTGGTATAATAACGAAGTCTGTTGGTCGGCCATTTTGTGACAACCAGCTTTGTACAAATCCCTTATGAAATTCCGTACATTAGCCACTTCTGACTTATGCGTATTAATTATGGATACTCCTCGCATATAACATGTACGGCATTATACAACCTATCCAACCTAGCGACCTAATTCGATTTTACGCACTGAATAGGTCTGGTTGCACGATGCACATTATAAACAGGTAGACAATTAACATAGCGGTATGAATTAATATTCACGCAATTATCCCAAATAAAAAAAAAAAACTAAATATTTAAGAGTTTAGTTTGATATTTTTTTTAATAATTGTATGTACCTACAAGTTTATTTGGCATTACGTCATTACGTGGTAGGCAATTAATAAAACCACGACCGATCATGATCATAAATAGTGCAATATTAAAAAAGTTGGGCAAGTGGGTGTCGTTCTGCTGTACAGTAAGTTACAAGTAGGTCACTGTAATAGATTGTGTTCAATTTGAATTCATTGTATAAGAAAAACGATTCTGAGCGAAGACGGTCAGTCAGTCTATGATATTACTAAGTATATTTGATGATAATAAAGTTAATAAAGTATAATAATAATGACAATAAAGCCTGTTAATAAAGTAATTTATGTATAACCTATTTACGTGGAACCTTGTTTTAAATTTTCAACCGTTGGATACAAAAGTTGAACATTTTTAAACACAATATAATTATTAAATTTGAAATTTGATAAATTTTGTCAAAATTCGAACTTTAAATGCTTATAAAAAAAGTGTGCCTATGTATTTTTATTTTTCAACTGCTAGTATAATAATATATCAGGAGCCTTGTTTTAAATTTTCACGCATTTTTACCCAAAAAATAAAAGTTAATTGATATTTACAGAATAAAAAACTAAAAAATATTGGAAACTGAAAATGTCCGTAAACAGCTCAATATAAGTCAAAATATTTTTAAAATGTTATAATATATAGAAAATTCTAATATAAACATTCAATCAAAATTTCATGTATCTACTGTCTTTTTTTTTAGAGTTACACCAAAAATCAAAATCGATTTTGGGTACATTTTTTTACTTTTGATCTCCCCGAAATACCAAATAGATTCACTTTCCTATCAGAAAAGATACTTTTAAAGAAAATCTAATAATTATTACTGGCTTTAAAGGTTGCGACACATAAAAAAAAAAACACACACATCATTGTAAAATCAATACATTCATCGCTCCGTTGAAAATCTAAAAAAGAATTCCTACCTAAAATAATGAAATAATTTAATAATCATGAAACTAAAAGTAGTGATTTAGCTATTAGACGGTTTCTAGGAGTGTAAGAATATAATATGCAAGAATCAATTTTTTCTAGATAAATACCTACTAGAAAATTAGAGTTACGGTTTAGAGTTTATTTTTGAAGTATAGGTAAATAATACTTATTTTATACCTACCAAGAATTTATTTACATTTTACATTATTTTAAGCCTTAAGGTACATTAGCATTGAGTTATAACTTAAAAGTTATTAGCTTATAACAATATTATAATATATTATTATACTTATTAATAATAGAATGTATGCGAAGATATTTTAAAATAAAATAAAAAGTTCAAATCAATGAGTATTACGATATTAATAGAAACATGATTTACAACCATGAAGTAATATAAATATATATTAATAAAATATATAATAAATTAGACATAGAAGCTGACACACCGTGGTCTCCACTAAAAATCGTTTTATTTATCATTGAATTCAAATATTGTTCCATTTCATTGATTACATCCGTTGAGTGATCTACTCGATAACAAGGTGAAACTGATATAACAATTTATTGACATAAAGATTTTGTTTTCTCTTTAGAAATATTATGAGGAAATCGGGAACTTGCAATTTAATCTCTCCACGTTTTTGTAAGTTTGAATATTGGGTTATCATAAAACTAAGAGAACTCAGGGACCACTTTGGTCCACTATCCAAACACAAATACATTTTAGGAAGTGATTTATGAAGCCCCTTTTATAAAGCACCACCTTCAGCATATTATTCCAAAAAATAAAATGTCAATACAATTTTAGTCTCTCATTACCCATTAATTTTATTTTATTTTTTTTTGTGTCGGTATAACTTATACTGTAATTTTAAAGATTCTTTGGTATCACTGACATTTAAAAATTTAACTACTTAATAGTTCATATAAAATATATAACAAGAATACTAATTTAATTCAATAATAAATCATTGCGAACGAAAAATGATTCTGTGTGGAGGCTGTCTATCAGCCTATATTCCTAAGGATACATTTTTTTTTCACTAATATTGCTGAGTACTAATAATACGTAGGTTGATATCATTTTTACCAAAAATAAATCACACATAAATTATAAAGTAGTTATTATAATATTACTAAGTAGCTAATAGCTAGCCTGAACTAAGTCGTATTGACGTACCTACCATAAACGGCGTGGATAGGTTCGTGGTATAAATTACATTAAACAGATCTCAGAATTGAAAATTTAACTGTGATATGAATTAAAATATTTTATATAAATATATTATAATAACGAAGGTATACCTATTCTATATATATTATAATCATACTAATTTAATTTACGTTTAACGGTGTGCATTAAATGAGTTCAACAATCCGATGTCACCTATTCACTTCAAAAAAATAATACGTATTTTTGGTCACAGAAAGAAAAACGTAGAGGAATTTTGTTTTAGATTATCAAGATTTTTAGCACATCATTGTAAAACCAATGCTACTTAGAATCTTAACTATTTTTTGTTAGTATATAATTTACAATTTACATTTTTTCTGTGAATTTAGGATTTTTATTTAGTTAATAACTTACACAAAAGTTGTACCTAGGTAAATACTTAATTAAATAAAAAACGTATAAATGTTAATTGTCGAATCAAATTATATCGAAAAAATAAAAACGCAGAATCACAGGCAACGTTCTTGCACAGTTATGTTTAGGTATGTATATTTATTATATTTGATACAAATTGATTTCTCTATAGCAAATGATTACCTACATACTGAGTGATATAATAATTGTGTACACATATTGAGTTCCATGAGTACAAAGCACACTTGAAGTTTTAGTCCTTTTTATTAGTTAAATTTTTATATACTTACATAATATTATGTTATATTATATTGTTATAATATGTCATAATATATTTAAATGGAATAAAAATTAAATTGCTTTTGTTAAGAATTAAGTTCATTATGCGTCTTGGGTGTACAAAAATCAATCACAGTAATCTGAATTTATGGCTGGTAGTCACGCTTTACGTGCCATCTCGATGATCTTGCGGCCTAAATAATACATTATTGGGGATAATTTCATATTTTCATAGTAGGTAAACTAAGACTTGTCAACACTAATATATGACCAGGACGTTTAGGTTTAACGTTTAAACACCTACCATAACTATATTATAAAATACCGGAATTAAATATTTAAAAGTATTATGATAATATTTATTGCCCCATTAATATTCAGAGTACTTTCTGAATAATTTAGACTCGTAGAGCGATGAATGTATTGATTTTACAATAGGTATGTTTATTTTTTGTGATTGAACATAATATACACAAAAAGAACCTAACCGTGGATCTAGTTGATACTTTTACCTCATAAGTTTTTATTATAGATATTTAAAATATTAAAGATAGTAGCCAGGATTTTTTTTATAAGTGTTTTAAAGCTTAACATTTTGAAAAAAATCATCAAAATCAATAAAAATGCAAATAATTTTATGCTTAAAATTGTATAAAGTGTTCAAATTTATAGTTATTATTAGTAGGTTTATGTATAATTAAATCACTAGATAAAATACAAAATTTTAAAATTAAAATAATTTGTCTGCAAAAGAAAGCTAGAGTAGGAGAGCTAAGGATTTAATATGTAATATAAGGTTTCTCATAAGTCATAAGTAATTCATATTGTAACTAAAAGTTTTAAAAATAAACAAACACAGTGTTTTTTTATAGTCATTTAAGTTCAAATTTGGACAAAATTAGATATTTTAATGATGAATAACAATTTTGGTTATTTTGTAGTAATATAAAAATATTATTCGTATTACTTGAAACATTTTAAGCATAGATATAATGATCTTATACACACAATAACGTATTAAAATGCAATGCAATGCTCTCGGCAAAATGTTATTGATCTTACGGTAACCGTATCTAATAATAAAATTAATTACTTTAAAAGCAATACAAAATATACAATATAATGTACTTAGTAATATAGGTTGATAGACCGTCTTCGATCAGAATCAGAGTTTTTAGTTTAGAATTATATTACATTATTATATTATATCATTGAATTCAAATCGAACACGTCTATTACACCGAACTCATTTACAACAGGTACCCACTTGCCATTTATTAATAAATTAGTTATGAAAACATTAATATTTATGAGTATAATACATAGCCAACACTTTTAAAGTTTAATCATAATTATGTTATACCTACGTATCTATAAATTATTTTTATAACTAAAACATTGTTTTTATTTTATTTACGATTTGCTTAGGTACAATAACAGTAAAATAATTAAGAATACGTGTCATTATAAATTAAATAAAAATACAGTTTAGTAATTATCTTGTCATTAAATTAACAATGTAACATGACGTACAAATAAACAGTACGTGCATTTTTAAATTATTACTTTCTTGATTTTTAATCGAGTAAGTATGGTAATTGAAATGAAATAAGTCTGAGTTTTGAAAACTTCAAGAATTTGTGTTAAATAGGAAAATAATAAAAATATAACTTAGTAATGATGAGTAGGTGGGTAATTTAGCTAGCTATAATATAAAATATTAATGAGAGAGATTTGATATTACGCCCAAGCGGTATAACCACTTGAATCCATAAAAACGTCGGCATGAACAGTCCCAAAATGTCTATATTTTAACTTTTCTCCTAAACTATGATAGCTAGAAAGTTGGTTGATAACTCATTAAAAAAGGATTATCAAGTAGATACTAAATGTGGAATCAAAATTTTTTTAAAAAAAATTTCCAATTTTTCACAGATAAAAAAAAAGAGTTATTTTTCGCTAGATTTTCATTTAGCGAGGTAGATTTCCGAAGATTCCGGAGAGCTGATTTTGTTGTTTGGGGTCTTGTTAGATTCACATTGGCTAGGAGAAGTGCAGTGAAGATTTTCAGAACTTTATCTCCAATCGTTAATTCATTACAAAGCTGTAAAGCTGAAAAACATCAAAAAACGCGCAATAAAATTTGTTTTAGGTTTTTTTAATATTCTGTAGTGAATTAACTATTAAAAATAACGTTCTTAAAATCTTCACTACACTTCTCCTAACCAATGTGAATCTAACAAGACCCCAAACAATGAAATCTGTTCTCCGGTTTCGGAAATCTACCAATGAAAATCTCGCGAAAAATAACTCTTTTTTTTTTTATCTGTGAAAAATTAATAAATTTTTTTTTAAAAAAATTTTGATTCCACAATTAGTATCTACTTGATCATCTTTTTTAATGAAATCTATCTCATTATTCTGAGATCTATCTCACTAAATGAAAATGAAAATGATTTTTTGTTGGGCTGTTCATACAGACATTTTTCTGGATTCAATTTTTTTTTTTTTTTTATTTATCCTTAAGCCCGGCATCTATGGCCATTAGCTGTTAGTAGGTTGTAAGGTGGTGATGGTAGGGTTTTTTACACGTGAGTGTTTGTGTTTTGGCAGAATTTTGAACGGGGCACCCGTAGGTTTCTGCCATGCCCCGGAGGGGTTATACCGCTTGGGTGGGATATCAGTTAATACATTTCTAAAAACTAAAAATCAAGAAATTTTACACACCGATCCCTGACTTGGCAAGCGTTTTTTTTAATAGTTTTTACTATTTTTCATATATTTTATAAGTCATAATACCTATGGTTACACACAATTAGTGATTTCATGAGATTTTGCATTTAGAATATTTTTATTTACACTTTGTTGCAAATATAAATTTATCTTGAATACATTTTTTTTTTGTCCACCAACTGGCAACAGTTTATTTCTCCAAAATAATACCGGGTCTACTACTACAGTATAACAGTACTCTAATTGTGGTTGGTTGAACACCTATTGTAGCATGGCTCTTAAGTTTCAATAATATAAATTAATAATATAAATTTCCAGCTGTACTTCTGTAACAATTATTTATGAAAATTTATAGTTATAAATAGTAAAAATGCTTAGATTTTCCTCAACAGTTTCTTTTCTGATAGGAAAACTCATCTAGTTGGTACTTTAGCATTGTCAATTTCCGAGTAGTATTAGAAAGCGTCAAAAAATATTTTTGTGTAAAACCTATTTTTAAAATTCGATTTTTTTTTTTTGTTCTTACTCAAAAAATATAGTTAGACATAATTAGACTATAGACTATAGTTAGTTAACAGTTGTAGACTCTTGAAATGTTTAAAAAATATTTATATTAACATTTTCCATGAATCGTAACATTTATAAAGTATTTTGACTCTTTTTGAACTAGTTATAGCTTCGAGATATTTTACGAATTTTGTAAATTTTTTTAAACTTATTTTTGATAAAATGTTCTCATTTAGTGGAAAAGTTTGAAAATGTAATGGAAGGCTCCTTATACGTTTTATTAATGTAAGTTTAAAAAGGTGCTCTGATGTACAGTAGGTTACAAGTGGGTCACTGTATAATGGACGGTATTAAATTTTAATTCAATGATATAATATCATTGTATAAGAGAAACGATTCTGAGCGGAGACGGTACTTTGGGGGGTCAAAAGTAAAAATTTCCCAGTAATTTTCAAAAGCATCTACAAAGTATCTACAGTTATTCGTTTTTGAATTACAACAAAATAAAGAAATCGCTACATGAGAAATCAAGTGAATATCCTATGTTGTAAAAATTTGAATTTCAAACGCTCATAAATATTTAATTTGACTTTCTTATTGACATTTTTTTTTTTGAAAAAGGTAGATAATCTGATAAGAAATCTTCTATTACATTTTAAAATCTTAGATTTAAAAAGAAAAAGTTTTATGAATTCTTAACTCAAAATAATTTGCTAATTTTCGTGTTTTTCCATATTTTGTCAATATTTGAACTTTAAATGCTTATAAAGAAAACTGTGACTAAGAATTTTTAATATATTTCATCTGCCTTTGAAATATTATACTATTATCCTTCTATTACATTTTCAAGCTTTTTTAACCAACAAATAATATTTTATTGATAAATTTAGAAAAATCTAAAAACAAATGGAAAATGAAAATGTCCCTAAACACTTAAAAATAAATCAAGATATTTTGAAAATGTTATGGTGTATAGAAAATGCAAATATAAACAACCAGTGAACATTTTATGTATCTACGGTCATTTGTTGTAAAGTTACACCAAAAACCAAATTCGATTTTATGAAAAATGGATTTTGCGTAAAAATTCCCGTCTTTCCTTAATTTTTCTTTTGTTTTTCTTGGCTCTTTTGAAAATTACTGGAAATTTTAAATTTGACTCCACAAAGTACCAACTAGATTCATTTTCCTTTCAGAAAAGATGCTGTTAAAGAAAATATAAGCATTTTCACTGTCCTAATAGGTGATGACAGACACAAATATAAAAAAAAAAATTTAAAAAATAATAAAAAAGGGGACAAGTGGATGTCTCTCTGCTGTACAGTAGGTTACAAGTGGGTCAGTATTATAGATGGTGTTAAATTTGAATTCAATGATATAATATCATTGTATAAGTAAAATGATTCTGAGCGAAAACATTCAGTCAGCCTATGATATTACAAAGTACCTATATTTGATTATATTATTGTGAATAAAGTAATTTATATAATATGACCTATTTATGTGGAACCTTGTTTTACATTTTTAATCCTTAGCTATAAAAGTTGAACATTTTATACATTTTTAACTAAAA
>CARXXK010000002.1:47524329-47768214 GCA_949089665.1 Macrosiphum euphorbiae | reverse complement strand
TTAGGCAAGCTAGATTACGTTTCCGACCACTATGCGCCATGCGCTTTGAAATTGTATATTAAAATCATTATTTTCAGTACAAGTATATAATATTATACTACCTATAAAGATTATTTGTATTATTAAAGTAATAATCGACAGTGAATATAGTAATAATAATTTTTCGTCAACAAATAAGTATCAAAATAAACATGTAAGAAATGTTATGTAAAATGTGAAATAGAGTGTACCATAAATCTACAAACATAAATGATCATTTATCGTTATTATACATCCTAGCAAAATGCATCCTATGCATTATTAGAACAAATTAATATTATTTTTGTCCGACAATTAGTAACAACTAAATAATATTATATTATTGTATTATCATTATCGGAAACATCAAACAGCACCGCTGCGTTGTTCGACATCGTCGTCGCGTTGTACCTACCCAAAAAAAAAGAATTTTGTTGACTATATTGAGGGATAACAGTGACATTAAGAACAAGCATTTTCATGTTCTATAATATTTAATATTGATAAGTGTATACTGTATAATATGTATACTTGCATAATAGGTAGGTTAAGTACCCGTCTACATGGGTACCTACAAATGTGTCTACTTCAAAGATGGGCTACAAAATAAATTCCATTTACACAACATATTATAGTGTGCAAAAGTTATCGAAGTGTGATCGCTAGACCGTCAATGTATTCCGTTTGGATGAAAAAATATTACTTTGCTTTTAGAGTGGGCAATCTCAAAAAAAAAATACAAGCAATTTGTATCAACGACCAACGTATTTCGATTTTTGGTACAAATCTAGTGACGCGTACTATACCCCTATATTGAAGATATTTTGGGTTCGGCAAAGACGTGAAGCAAGTGTGGGCTCAAATTCCCAAAGCATCTATGGTTCCGGTAGTGCTCAGGATAGGAAAAACATTTCGAAATTGGAATCGTGCAATGAAAAAGTTAAAGAGCAATTTCAGACTTTAGTGTCACAAAAACAAATAGGTGTTTGTTGTTAATGCAGAAAGTTTCAAAAAAATTTTATTTATTACGAACAAATTGTTTTGCACTCATGTTATATCTATTTACTAAATTAATAAATAAAGGAAAAATATTTACCTACTTTAATTATTTTACATTGCGGCCAAATGGCAATTCAATAATAATTTGTACAATAGTTTATTTTTTGTCTCTATGAAATTCTGACATAATTCAAGATTACAGCCCACAGGTATAATATTATATATTACTACCTGAACGGAAAAGTAAGTAATACCGTATTGCCATCAACATCATGTGCTTAAGAGAAGTTGCTGCAATGTATTTGTATTCAAATATATAAAACTAAAATGTAAGTTTAAAAATTAAATGCCATCCATTGCATTCTATAGAAGCTTCTAGTGGAAATGTGGAATGTGTCGAATTTAGTAGGCGCATGGCAGTGTGATAAACTTATAGGTAGGTTAGAAACCATAGGTAAACATTATTAGTTATTAATCTATTTTCATTTATTAGAAAGCTACTAGTATTTTGATTTTATATTTTACGTATTTTTATGAAACCCTTAAATAATACCACATACACACAACACACCATAATGCAAATTAAATTTAATAATTTAAATATCTGAGTTATGTTTGTAGATAATAGTTTGATTTTATCTTATATCCTTTTCTTAAACAACCATCATCAAACCTTCTGAGACCCTCCACAAAATATTATCTTCAATATAGCACAACGGCTTATTGTCTTGTTAGCCAACCACGAGCCTAGGTTTGATTGCCCCAGATCGTCGGGTTTCTTTTATATATATATATTATATATGTTTATATTTTATATATTATATAAATATATCAAGAGTACGTCGCACCAGAATATGTTGTCTCCGTCTTACACACGTACGGCATCTCAAACATGTTTTGGAGCGGGAAACAACCGAGAAGGTTACAGTTATAACTTATAACTAAGAAATGAAATTTTCACCACATTTAAAGGAGAATTTTAGCTGATCAATATCATTTTTATTTTTTTGTTATCAATTATACGAAAAAAGCTCTTATTGTTTCAAAATCCATTATTATTTGGGTTTTTCAAAATTAAATAACCTTTTTTTGAAGTTCCGAAAAAATAAACTGGCTATTGCACAGCCAATGTACTCCTTTTTATGTGGTAAAAATTTCGTTTCTTAGTTGTGAGTTTTGCGGTTTTGGTTTTTTCCTGAGCAAAACAGTTTTTACTATGTTATACTATGTATTGTAAAACGGAGAGACACATGCGGGTGCAACGTCCTCTTAATGGGTTTATATAATATTGTGAAAACAGGAGAAACATTATTCGGGAAATATAAAACGAAAAAATCAAGTACGAGAGAAAGGGGGGAGAAAAATAAATAAATAATTATAAGCATTTGTTTGGTTGAAATGTACTGAGTAATTAGTTAATCAGTTTAATATAATATAAAGCGAAATATAAAACAAAAAAATCAGGTACGAGAGAAAGGGAGGAGAAAAATAAATAAATAATTATAAGCATTTGTTTGGTTGAAATGTACTGAGTAATTAGTTAATTAATTTTTTTTAATAAATTTGTCGAGTAAGCCAAGTGGCATAAAATGAAGACAGAGCAATTTAGATGCTTTTGATAAAGTCATTTAAACAAGATTTTGGAACTTTATAAGAAGTACCTACAATTTCCTTAGCCGACCAGTCATTTTTTTTATTTTAATGATATGAGTTAAACATCTACTCTGACAAAGCAGAGTTGAACCAAGTGTGGAATGTGCACATATATCTAATTTTAGTAACTATTGCGCAAACTCTCAAGTAATCACGGATTTATGTGTACCAGACTACCAGGTACCGTCTATATTCAATACTCAGAAAAGATTTGAATAATTGCCGATAAATATGCCAATGATATAATATGTAATTGTGTACAAAGACAAAAAAAAACCTCACGCAATCGTAAAATCATCGCTTTAATTAGAATCTAAAATGTAAGCGAATAGTAATTGTTTATTGTGGGAATAACTATACGTAAATTTTTTATATTTCAGACTTCAGTTAATAATAAAATATGTAAAAATTTGTAATAATATTGAAGAGGCATCTTTTGGGAATATTGGTATTAAAAAATAATTTGTTTTTTTAATAATTCGTACACTTGAATGCCTTATTTAAATTTGTTGATTTTTTATTTAAATAATTTAATTTAACACAAATTTAATAACTGGACGGCTATTTGCTCGACAGTCAGTTTACACAACGAAGGTAGACCGTAAACTGAAGATAACGCGACCCTGTGCGGAGACGCCGACCGATACTTACTTTACAACTTATTACTATTATATTATTGAATTAAATATGGTATCAAACAAATACATTTGATAAAATTAAAAATTTCTCAAAAAAATTTCTCAAAGGTACAATTAAAATACCTAGCTTACTCACATTTTTTAGATTCTGTACAAAGAAATCGATGGAAAAAGTTCTTTAATTTACCAGTGAAAATCCAACAACTTGAACATTTTAAATTGAAACACTCATAAAAACCATTGTTACTTTCCGGTAAACTTTTTTCTGTTTAAGTATAAACAATTTTGGGAAATGAAAAATGTCTAATGAAAAATGTTCGACATTTAGATAAATTTTGGTCAAAATTTGAACTTAAAATGCATATAAAAAATAATCGTGCATATGTATTCTTTTATTTTAAATTCTGAGTGGAACGATGAATTCATTGATTTTACAATGATGTGTGTTTTTTTTTTTTGTTTCTGTGTACACGATAAGTAGTCGAAATAATGCTTCGATTTTCAACTTCAATATCTTGTTCGATTGGAAAGTGAATATGGTTGGTGCATTGGGGAGGTCAAAACTTAAAATTCGCAGTAATTTTCAAAAGCACCAAGAAAAACAAAAGAAAAATTAAGGAAAAGCGGGAATTTTTACGCAAAATCGATTTTTCACAAAATTGAATTTGGTTTTTGGTGTAACTTTAAAACAAATGACCGTAGATACATGAAATTTTCACTGATTGTTTATATTTCGCTACCGTAACAGCACCAACACGTATCTGAAAAAACCTTATTTTTCAGGAGAGCCTAAAAACCACCTACTTTTCAATAAATGTATTTATCTGAACAATTTATTGATGTAATACGTCATCAAGTATGAGTTAATTATACTTTTTTTATGAATCGAACTTCTAAAAAAGTCGCTTGTATTATTTTATGTAGATACGGGTTCTTCACAAATAATTTTACAGATACGAGTAAATGTTTTTTGTAGATATGTGTTATTGAATTATTTAAAAACATAAGAAACAACACTAAACTGACAATAAAAAACAATACCTTTATTGTTTTAAATATTATAGTGAAAACATGTAACAACAGCTTAATTTGCTAATATTATATTATATTATATAATATATATATTATTTTACTTGCAATATAAAATAAAAACAATATTATTATACTAATATTATGATAAAAACAACAACCAGTCTTTGGTTTGCATTAATATATTATTTAAAGAAAAATTAAAATAAAAACAACAAATTAAATATTATAATTTAATTGAAACATTATAATCAAAATAATATTTTACATAATATTATGTAACAACAACTTAATTTACCAAACTTTGGTTTGCATTTAAAAGTAATAATGAAATAAAAAACATTATGACAAATCAAAACAAAAAGTTAACTACCAAGTCTTAAGTTTACATTAGTATTTTTAAATAAAAAACATAACGAATTTAAATATAATTTCATATTAAAATATTAATCAAAACATATTGGGACAACAACTTTATACCAGTCTTTGGATTGCATTTAAAAGTAATAATAAAATAAAAAACATTATAACTAATTAAAACAAAAAGTTAACATTTTGTATTTTCTATACATGATAACATTTTCAAAATATTTTGATTTATTTTGAACTGTTTAGGGACATTTTCATTTTTCATTTTTTTTTAGTTTTTTTTCTAGAAATATCAATAAAATTTTATTTGTTGGTTAAAAAAACTTGAAAATTTAATAGAAGGCTCCTAGTATATTGTTCCAAAGGCAGATGAAAAATATTAAAAATCGTTAGTCACAGTTTTTTTTTATAGGCATTTAAAGTTCAAAAATTGACAAAATATGGAAAAATCACGAAAATTAGCAAATTATTTTGAGTTAAGAATTCGCAAAAATTTTCCTTTTTAAATCTAAGATTTAAAAATGTAATACAAGATTACTCATAAAAGTGTCTACCTTTATCAATAAAAAAATCTCTACCGGACAGTCAAATTAAATTTTTATGAGCGTTTGAAATTCAAACTTTTACAACATTGGATATTCACTCGATTTCTCATGAAGCGATTTCCTTATTTTGTTGTAATTCAAAAACGAAAAACTGTAGATACATTGCAATATCCCTGAATGTTTATATTAGCATTTCCTATACACCATACAATTTTGAAAATATTTTGACTCTTTTTGAGATTTTTAAGATATTTATAATATGTTTTGAGATAGATAAGTATATAATATGTCTTACCTATACCTAACCTGACATACGACATACCGTCTCCGCTCAGAATCGTTTTTCTTTTCAATGATATTATATGTTTGAATTCAAATTTAATACCTTCCATTATACAGTGACCCATTTGTAACCTTCTGTACAGCAGAGCACTTTTTTTTATGTTAATGACTAAAAATAAGTTTTGAAACCACATAATTTTTTTTATGTAATTTTGTCCAAAGTTGAACTTAAAATGACTATAAAAATAAACTGTGCTTTTGTATTTTTAAGATTTTTGGTAACAGATATAACTACTTACATGGAATCTTGTTTTAAATTTCCAATCCTTACATATAAAAGTTGAACATCTTATAAATTTTTAACTACAAAATAATTATTCAATTTTAAATTTGATCTTTAAATGCTTATAAAAAAAATTGTGCCTATGTATTTTAATAAATTTCAACTAATATTGTATCAATATATCAGGAGCCTTGTATTACATTTTTACACTTTTTGGCCCAACAGATAAAACTTTATTGATATTTATAGAATAAAAAACTAAAAAAATTGAAAGCTGTAAATGTCCTTAACAGCTCAAAAAGAGTCAAAATATTTTCAAAATTGTATGGTGTATAGGAAATGCTAATATAAATATTCAGTGAAATTTTCATGTATCTAAAGTTGTTCGTTTTCGAAGTACAACAAAATAAGGAAATCGCTGCATCAGAAATCGAGTGAATATCCAATGTTGTAAAAATTTGAATTTCAAACGCTCATAAAAATTTAATTTGACTTTTTATAGACATTTTTTTTTGATAAAGGTAGATAATCTTATAAGGAATCTTGTATTACATTTTAAAACCTTAGATTTAAAAAGGAAAAATTTTACGAATTCTTAACTCAAAATAATTTGATAATTTTCGTGATTTTTCCATATTTTGTCAATTTTTGAACTTTAAACGCTTACAAAAAAAAACTGTGACTAAGGATTTTTAATATTTTTCAAATGCCATTGTAACAATATAGTAGGAGCCTTGTATTAAATTTTCAAACTTTTTTAAAAAACTAATACATTTTTATTGATATTAATAAAATAAAAAAAAAATGGAAAATGAAAATGTGCCTAAACATTTCAAAATAAATCAAAATTTTGAAAATTTTATCGTGCATAGACAATGCTAATATAAAAATTCAGTCAAAATTTCATGTACCTACGGTTATTTGTTTAAGAGTTGCACCAAAAACCAAAATCGATTTTTTCGAAAACAGATTTGGTGTAAAAATTCCTATTTTCCCTTATTTTTTATTTTGTTTTTCACGCTGCTTTAGAAAACTACTGTGAAGAAAATCCAAGCACTATTACTGTCCTAAAACAACGTGATGACAGACACAAAAAAAAAATTAAAAATTAAAAAATTAAAAAAAAACAAAAAAAAAACACACACATCATTGTAAATCAATACATTCATCGTTTCACTCAGAATCTAAAATCTAGAATAATTATTTTAGTTATTTTGTTGAGATTGTGTAAAATTATTCGTGGGTACTTGAAACTTCTAAAGTACACTATTATATATCTATGGAGTATGGACTATGATAGTATCAGGGTTTGTTGTTGACGTATAACTCATTATAAGTACCTTATGGATATTGTGATATGGTTAATTTGGAATTTATTATATAGGTCAATTTTTTTTAATACTATCCATTATACAGTGACCCACTTGTAACCTACTGTACAGCAGAGTAACTTTTTTTAAAAACTTTTTTTTGTTAATATACATTCTGTAAAAGTATTTACAATAAGCATAAGTGTGAAAAAAATATTTGTATATATATATACTTATATACGATGTGGAGACGTGATGAGAGAAGTTACCTAGCAGTAACACTCAGAACATTAATATGAATACATAAATGGTAATATTAAATCTTTTTAAAAGAAATCTTACAAATGTCCAATATTCGAATTCAATAATTTTTTTTTTTTGTGAAACTTATTTTATTAAGCATAATTACTTCGTAGAAGCCATAATATTACTATGTAACTATCTTTTTTCTCTATACATCCATAGTAAGAAAAAATGGATTTAATAATTTAATGTACCTAGTTATTAGTATTAAAGATTTTATTATTTTAGATTTATAATGAATTATGAAGGCTATATTTTAACGAATTTTTGATTTGGTGACCCTTAAAAACTAAACGTGTAGAGGGAATTGTCTTTAATTTAATGGATATTTACATAATTTTCGGCGTTCCGGCAACTTAACATTCTGACAAAGGAAGAGAGTTTGTGAATCATATCATAACTTTGGCCATTGCAAAACCAAATTTATGAACAATCATTGTACTAGTTGAGCAGCAAACAAACAATGCATTTCATAGTACTACAATAGTTTACCTTGCAGTAATAAATAATAATAATTAATTAACCAAAGTTTATTTTATAGTAATTTATAATAATAATGAATAATGTATAATATAGTCAAATTTAAATATTACAGGTCACGTTAACTACCACTTTTTAAATGTCATGTAATGTTTATGTAATACCATTGCCATTCTCTAAATACTAAATAGTCATTAAATCCTACCTATGGAGATATAGGTACTGTATATCAACAATCAGACAGTAAAACACTGTAAAGTGTACAGACCTTCTGTTGAAAAAATACCTCAACAATTGTTATTTCAATTTTAAATACAAGTCTTTAAATTGTAATATTTAATTTTATAATACTTGTAACTGTCTATTTCTTTACTTATATATGTATATTCATTTTTATAAACACATTTTTAAGTAGGTATACATTACATAACGGTTAATATGGAATATAATAATCATTAAATAAATAAATATAATATATAAAAATATAACGTGTATTGCACATAAACAGCTTTTTGCTCTTATTATAATTTTAACATCTTTTTTGTTATTTCCTATGATAAAGGGATTTAGTATCTTTTGATTTAATATGTTATGTTGGTGTTGATGACTTTATTTTGGAAACACCGCATTAACTACTTTGGAATGTTTCTTACTAAATAGTACTTTTTGTATTTTTTCATTTTAAAATAAGTCACAGATAGTCTTTTTCTGACTCATATTTTAGTATACAATTTCTCAAAAACAATTTACCGTTCAACATCTTAATTGAGAGAATAGGTATTAAGATAATTACTGTCTCTGTAACAGCACTGCATTATTTTGTAAGAAAAGTTAAGTAGCTAGGTATTCGAAACGTGTGGTTATTTGAATATTTTGTTTACCAATTTATATGCAAGCTTTATTTAAAAAAATAAGCTCACTAATATGTGCAAAAATTTTCACCTACGTATGCTTTTTGCGGGTATAATATATAATATGCAGGTATATACCCATCTAATGGTCCGACGGCGTTCGTTTAGAGTGGTATTATAATACAGTAATAACATGAAGGGATGAGTTGTTCTCCAAAAATAATAGCCACCGTGCAAAACCTTAGCGCCGACGGACTAGGGAAACGAAACACGTGTCAAACAAAAAATATTTATATACATGTATATTTTTTTCATTTGTGTGCAACGACAAGTCCGGTGCCAGAAGAACCGTCGTTGCGTATACGTGACACATTTAGGGTCGTTGTCCGGTAACCATGGTAGCGTGGCGCGACGGCGGCGAAAGGGTCATAGGTCACTTTTCTTTACTCTTTATACCTCCGGACTTTTTCTCTCACACGCATACGATCTCTCTACGTATCCCTCACTCTATAGAATATGTCCGTTTTCATCCCTGCCAACATCCAATATATTTCCGATCCCACGCATTGTTCCCGTGTCCGTACACATCCATACCAATCACCTCATCACCATGCGCTCCACAATCCAACCCCACAGACGAAAAAAAATCCTGTACAAACTCCTTTACCTCCCCCCCTCACGAAGGCCAGAAATGAACTTTATGCGCGCGCGTCGCTCTGCACACGTCCGAATTAGACCGGAGTTAATGCGGAACGCCTCTGGGGACTCGATCTCTCTAAAAACTCGAGTACTGACAGGTTTATTTTCCGCACTGTCGCCCGTCGACGTCACCGCCGACTCTACACGAAGGGCGAGCGTACACCCCCAACATGAGAATAACTATATATATATATATATATATATATATATAATGTAATAACAATACACACAGACATGTATAATGTATATACTTACGACAAGAGCAGTCGAAGTATGTATATATAATACGTAGACTGTATACTGTATAGTGTAGTTCGGGCGGGTATGCGATCGATACGGGATTCTAAATCGTCCAATTTCACGCGGTAAAATATGTTAATGACACCGTCAACCGTACATGCCAAACCGACAAGATGCAGACACCTCCTCACCCCCTTTGTGGGTATAAACAAACTTAGTTTATATGTGTCATCGAATTATGTGTAGTTGGAGTCACACGTAATCGTCTTTAGGTACCTACCTACCTACCTATCTATTAAATTATTATTATTTACGTATTATAATACATAGGTAATATTATCTGTTAATTTATTGTTATACAATTCTCGAACATTAATCTTGATACTGTCAAACTTTTCATACTGGTAGGTTTAGACGAAATATTTACAAATATTTTTATGAAAAAATTTACTCAAATCATGACATTTACAAATTATAATGCGTATTTAGTATTTACAAATGTTTGTAATGTACCTAAATGTGTGTAGGTAATAAAATATAATTACAAAAAATACGACAGATATATTAATTGGTAACAGAGTTAGCGTATACCTACAGGTAGATCGAGCAACGCATGTCGTGGTCAAATATTTTTCCCGGATAATGTATTACCACCCCACCACCTCAGTCCATCCGGACTGAGTATAATTATTAATTTAATTTACCTTGAATATTTCTTGTTTTTCGTACGTAATTAGCTGTGGCAACTAGTTTGTTTTTAAATTTTTATAATAGAAGTTTTGGCAAATTATTTAAAGTTCACTGCTATTTTTACAATTACCTACTACGTGCCTATATTTCGTACCTATATTTTTAGTTAAAACTGTTAAAAGATAAACAAACATAACTGAATAGTATAAATCTATTGATTTAGAATGTTTAAAAGTGTTTAGGTAAGTGGACCAGAATTAAAAATTGATTTAATTTATGTTGACTTCGAAGTGTCTATTCAGTCCAGTGTTGGGAATAGATGACTAAAAAATTATCTAGATAAGATAAGATAATTTTAACAAAATATTATCTAGATAAAAATAAAGATAACATAAATGTAATTTATCTAGATAAAGATAAATACAACAATACATTTACCTAGATAAATTTCTAGATAAATATCATTTTTTACACTTATTTTTATTGTTTTTTAGTATTTTTGTAATATTAGATTTATATCAATATACCTAAATTTAATTTAATAATAAACCTAACTTTTGACCGACATTTTTGATTGGTTTATGATTATTTAGTTAATGTTATTGTATTAATATTTATACATTTTTGAATAGATTCAACTGATTATACATAATATACCTACATATTATGTATATTTGCGTTTTTGTTACATTTTAATATTTGACGAAACGATGTTAGATTGACTTATGATTATTATATTCATATATTATATTTCCCAAATATTAAATTATTGATCATATTGACTTTTGATTAAATTCACGTATAATTGCTTTTCGATACATCATAATTCAACTAACAAATTATTTTATTAGTTGCTTAGAAACTCAACAACAACCCCGGATCTTTATGGGCAGCAATTCGTGTATATCTTTTTTACGGGACCCAACGATCGTGCTTCCCTTTAAGTAACCAAAAAAAAACTTAAGACACCAATATTATTTTAGACGATTTCTATATATAATTTTAATGTTCATCTAATATTCACACATGAAGATTGAATAAAATATAATCATTCATATGTTATAAAGATGTTTATTTGCAATAAATTATAAAATAATCATAATATAGTATAGATTTTTAGAATTTATTATAAAAAGGCCAAGTATGCTATTTTGTATTTTAGAGCCATTTTCTTAAGCTACAATTTTTATAAATCACCTAATTTGAGTACTATAGTGAACAGTGAACATTGATGTACGATAATAAGGTAGGCTTAAGGGCTTTATAGAGTTATACCTTAAGTATGCAAACGGGAAAAAACATTACCAAAGACGCACTAAAGCAAAACAAAATGTTAACTGAACAATTTAAGTTTTTTTTATCATTATTATTTGATAAATTGTATTATTATTATTATTTTTGTATAATTATATATAGCTTCCATATTAATTGCAATCATATTGAAACAAAATCATAAATCAATAAAGGTTGTTAAGCAAGATTCAGAGAAATATCATGAGCAGTTTCAACAAACTACGTTTGTTAATTATTAACAAATTTGCTTTTGTTGAAATAAAACATACTATTGTTATTATAACATAATGTATAAGTATAACTTGAAATATTTCCACTAACTTATTTCTTGATATGTATTAACATTAATTTCATCTTCTCCCTACAAAAGTAATAACAATTTTATTATTGTAATGATCAATTTTTATTAATTTAATAAACCTTCAAGTTTATACTACACAACTTGTTTGTTAGTGTTGCCTATTCCTATATGGCTATATGAGTATAAAATAAAGTTATAATTTTTATCTTCGTGTCCTTAAAACAGACAATTAAAAAGTTACCAACAGTTACAACCTGATTGATTGTTTTAATAAATATTTTGTATTCAGAAATAGTATAAACTATTATTAGATATTTAATATTGCATTGGTAGGTATTTTCATATAAGCTGCTGGTCTCGGCAGGTGGCAACTGGCAACTGTTAAACATAATCATCATTCCAGACATTCCTTTTTTTCATTTCTATTTGCTATTAATTCAATGTAAGTATTTCACATTTACTTGTTATAAGTCAAATGTAGTGTAATTCACAATAACATAATAAAATAATTTTATTTTGATTTGTATTGCTTCGTAAATCATGTTCTATTGGTATAATATTTTCAAAAGGTACTTATCACTTATGTAGTATATTTTTATTTTTAAAAGGCACATGGAAGCACAAGAAAACACATACAAGTTTTATATTTTGAAAGTATGTTTAATTTTTAAAATAATAGTATAGGTTTAAAGTTTCTTTCCATAGTATTCAATGGGATATGAGATGACTATTATGAGTAATTAAAAAAATCAAATGACGAAATTGGACCGGGCTTGTCGTAATTGACTATCATATTATATGTATAAAAGTTATTTGCTTCACTCAAATAACTGATTAATTTTTAAGCTATATATTCATTTGTTTAAGTATTTCAAGTGGTGTTTGCACTGAAAACGTTAGTAAAACAAAAATTTTAGTATAGTTGTAGATTTCTGAAATATTTTAAATCTAAAAAGAGTAACTTTTAATATAAAACTAAACATTGCACAGAAATTATGTTTGTTCTATCGTCTTAAAAGTCTTGCTATACAAATAAAAATATATTCATGATTTGATAACCTTTTTTGATAACCAGGAAATTCGAACAGAATCATATTATTTTTAGAACCAAAATCGATTTCAGTACCTATTTATAGCATAACATATTGTTCCAACAAATAAAATATATTTGATCTAAGACAAAATCTAAAAAATATGCATAAGGTATAATGGTTGTTGACTATTATTATAAATGTATAAAAATAAAATTGAATGAATCGTGTCCTACACTCCTACACTATTAGGTAGTAGAGCTCATCATTAATCATTTAATAAAAAATAACCGTAGTTACAATGACAATAGACAATAGATTTAGAATATCATGTATAAATCACAATGCAATAATGTATGGTTATTTTAACAAATGAATTATTACAAAATTTTGACAAATGACAATAGGAGTTGTAGAGCTTGATCAGACAAATTGGATCAAAATTAAATATAAATTCAAGTAATTTATATTCTAATAGTGCTTAGTAATATTTGTTATTATAAATATTTTGTTTTTATATAGGTTTCTTTAATGGGTATTTCCACCTATGCTGTTAAGCAATAATATATTACCTATATATATTTTTTGTATTGAATTTTATTAAAAAAAAATTCTATTTTAACTTTAAAATCACAAAAATGTGCAAATTATTTTGTATTAGAAATTCATAAAAAATTTTCTTTTTAAATCTAAGATTTTAAAATTTAATATAAGACTACTCATAAGTTTGTCTAGTTAAAAAAAAAAAAAACACCACCGGAAATTTAAATTACATTTTTAGGAGCGTTAGAAGTTCAAATTTTTACGACATTGGATATTCACTCGATTTCTCATTTTCTTATTATGTTGTAATTCAAAAACCAATTACTGTAGATACATGCAAATGTCACTGAATGTTTATATTGCCATTTTCTATTCATCATAAAATATTTGAATATCATTGAAAATATTTTGACTTGTTTTGAGCTGTTTATGAAAAATTTCAAATTTCAATTTTTTATTTTTTTTTTCTATATACATATATCAATAAAATTGTATTTATTGAGCCAAGAGCGTGGAAATTTAATATATATATTGATATAATATTGTTACATTAGCAGGTTAAAAATATTCAAAATACATATGCACAGTTTTTTTTATGAGCATCTAAAGTACGATTTTATACAAAATTTAATAATTATTTTGTCTTTTTTTTTTATTTTATATTTGAAATTATTTACAATCTATACAAAGTTAAGTACAATAATCAAATTTGATATTAAATTGTAAGTGACAGGAGAATTTAACATTTGTAGGCAGGCACTCACTCAGATAGCATTTTCGTAATAATAATATTTTATTAATATCATATCTTCATTACAAAAATAATATCATAGAATAAATATTAAAATATAATATGACATCATTAATGAAATAATGAAAAAATATTCTGGATATATTATAATTATGTTTTTAAATATGAATTGTTTAAATTATATTTTGAATATAGCAATAATAAGACATCATTAATGAAATAATGAAATAATTTTTTGGATATATTATCATTATGTTATGGAATATGAATTGTTTAAATTATATTTTGAATATATTAATAATAAGACATCTTTAATGAAATAATATTCTTAATTATATTATCATTATGTTATTTAAATCGGTACAACAGCTTGAAAATTGTTCATGATCGCCTAGGAAGTTGAAGCCGGTCTTTTACATATGCATAGATAGATGTCTATTTACTTAGCTACAGTAGTACAGTACCTACGTCAGTATCCTGCCGCAAAATGGCTGACAATGATATACAAAGGACCGAGAACGAAAGGAAGATGTTAGTATTGTATGAAAAAATACTTGAAAAAAATAGCCCAAGTTACCATTTAGGATATCATATAAATAATGTTAAAATTTTGTTTGTCTTAAGATACCTATGTTAAGTTTTAAATTTAAAAGGCTGTTTGTTAATCAACATAATATATTTCATCACAATATTTGTACATTTCAAAAAAATTAGACCAAGTTACTATGAAGGATATCATATAAATATTGTTAAAAATATGTTTATTCTTTTTTTTTGATCTTTAAAGAAATGTTAAGTTTTAAAATTAAAAGACTGAGTTTGTTATTTAACATTTATTTTATTTTCAACATTTGTACATTTTCCAGTGTTTATTCTCCTTTGATTTTAATCATCTTCTCCATCTCTTAAATTATCAAACTGATCTAAGATTTGTCTTTGTATCCGCTTAGCCACTGCTCTTGGACCTCCTTGTTGATCAATATAATATGGTATTTCTAGATTCGCATCCATATTTTGACCAATTAGTTCAACATCTAAATCTTCTTCGCGATTAGTTAATTTATAATGAATTCGCATGTTATGGAGCGTTGCACAAGCATTCACTATTCTGCCAGCTTTATCAGGAGCATACATGAGTACTCTTTGATACGAGAGGCACCTCCAAACACTTTTAAATACACCAAAAAATCTTTCTACTACATTTCTGGCCTTACAGAGTTTTTTGGTGTATTCAAATTGACGTGTCCCTTCTGGATAATGAGGTAACGGTGTCATGAGCCATGGTTCTAATGGATACCCAGCATCACCTAGGTAAAACAATTACATAGGTAAGCAATGAATTAAAAGTAGCAAAAATATAAGTTTAATTAGAGTAGAAGTTAATTTTTTTTATAGTTTGAAATATAAATTTAAAAACCCATTATACTAATGTTCATATGTATTAAAATAAATTAATAATAAGATATATTACTAAATGTATCAATCACATAATACTATACATTTAATATCAATTATTAATTATTAATATCCAGACGGAACTCAGCAGTTTTTTGTTAAATGGAACAAGGATTTTTGCAGTGATAAAAACCACAAAAATAACTAATTACTTTTTGTTTTTAACTAGTTAGTGCTTTGGTGTACAAACTAACTAAATTACTTACCAATTAACCATGTACGACGTTCACCATTATTAAAATGATATTCCATTCCCTGTCGTACGGCAGACACACTCCATATATAGGAATCATTGCGAGCCCCAGGATACCTGGCATTTATATTCAAAATTTTCAAATCCGGGTCAACAATCTAATAAAAAAATGTATAATACAAGTTTTAAATTTCATAAACAATAAATATTTTTTTTACCGCTACCTAACTAGTAATACTTGTAATACTTACTGCTTGAACGTTGAGCGAATGATTACCATGGTGGTTAACGTATGCCTCTTCATGGACAATTGGCGCGAGAATATTGATATGGGTACAATCAATTGCTCCTAAAGTACCTTCAAAAGGTTGGGGCGCAGCTTCAAATTTTTCTCTACCTTTTTGTCGTTCAACAGCTGTCATTGGGAATTTTACCCACTGTCTCAAAAGACGCTGGTTAATAGCATTTGTCACACTACTGATAGATCGACTTACAGATGGCTGGCTTATGTTAAGGATAGAATTACCACCCAAACCTCTTTGGTAACTACCTTGAGCGTAAAAATAAACAGTAACTAGGAACTGAAAAAAAATACAGATAAATATTTAATTAATAGAAACTTTATTTACATAAAAGAGAAACAAATTGTAACTACATTGCAGTTTTGTTAAGTGCCTATGTAACTATGTAAGTAATATTATATGGTATACCTAGTTATAACTTATAACTTATAACTATAGTTATAGGATTTAGAATACTTTTTAGATACTTTTTAGATATATTTGTATTTGAAAATCAAATACTTTTATGCAAATATTTATCAAGATTAACTTACTTGCACTTCTGGAGATAATCCTGAAGAACGTTGACCTTGTAATAAAGGCCTAATAGCATTTATCACGTCAAATGCTAGTTCATGACTTATCCTAAACATAAATACAAACTCTTCACGAGGAAGATCAAAAGGATCTTGTGTATCTCTCAAAACCCTTCTTTCGATTCGCCGTTCTTGTACTCTAACCCTTTCTTCCAACAGCATCAATTCCCACATTAAAAATTCTAGAGCCATGACGTGTATCTTAGAGAACGAGTTAGTAATAATTATTACTTCCAAAATCGCAAGATTAAAATTTGAAAATTGTATATAGATACGAATGCACGATAACAGCTCAATGACAACACGAAATATTACGTTTTTTCCTCTTATCCATCCCCGGTAAGTATTATCGAGGGGTCTTGATGGGTGTATTAGGTTAACGATATTTTATTTTCACTATCGACAGTTTTAACGAAAATAGTTGTTAGGTTAACGAATATCTGTAGTACAGAATCGCTTTTATCGATAATATTCGTTGAGAGAATTTTCGTTAGCGTAACGAATCAAAAGTTGTCGTTAAGCTAGCTTATCGAGTTACAGAATACCGCTGCAGTGGCATCAGCATAGTGTTCAGAGTTTCAGACACACTAGTGCATATTGTATATATTATACTAGCTGCATTATATAACCCGACTACAAGTATAACTTAAAACATTATTTTCTGTTTGTGTCAGTGTATCAAAGATGTGTGTCGTGTGACTAAAATAATATACAATTAATTAGGTTAAGACTTAACAGCGATTTTTACTACATTTGTTTTATTCAAATGTATCAATATATTATTAAGTAGATATCTATTCTATCCATTTTTGTTATATCTACCCATCTACGATGCACGTGTCGAAGTACATCAGTAAAGTTCACAGTTGTATAGGAGCATTTTCGGTAAGTACCTAACTAACTACATTATTAATAATAATTATCGTGCTCATTATTGTTATTAATATTATAAATTGTAACTTCGTACTAAAACTCTCTATCTACATGAATCAGAACTAATACCTAGAACAATATAAAATGAATAGGGTATATTATTATAATAATATAAACAAATATGTATTATATTTTATATTCCTCATATTGTTAATTCAATGTATTAGTTCTGTATTAATTGTAAATATTTTTGGGCCTGTGTGCTATATTTTCATTTATTTATCATTATTACTCTCTTATTACCTATGTCTAGTATTTAAAAATATATCTATGCGACATTGCGCAATTGTATAAATTAATAATTATTGTGGTTGGTATTAACAGAGGTACATAAAACATTTATTGGTAAGTAACCGGTAAGTAAGTATAGGTAACAGGGGAATAGGGGAGAAAGTGACTGACCAGCCTTCTAATACATTTTTTGATCTTTGATCAGTTTTTGTATCTGCCTTAAGTTTAATCTAGGTAGGCTACTATAAATATAGTAATGTATAACACAAAATGGGCCATCTGTCAGCTGATATTTACTTATTTTGATCTATGCCTGTTAGTTATTGTTTCAAATCATACAATAATGTTAAACAATGTTGGGTTATTTTATTATGATTTAATTTATATTTCAGTAGGTACCCTGGTAGTTGGTACAATTATTCTTGTTTTAATATTGAATTGACACATACATTATACTTATATTACAACTTCGGATAATGTTGTAGTATTGAATACTAGAATATAATATTATATATAGTCATATAGGTAGACATCATACAACATCATACTAGTTGTATCATAGCTTTATTCTTGAGAAAATATATAATCAATGATTCTTCTTTAAAGGATGGAAATGTGTACGGGATAGAAATTGAAAAGTATATGCAATGCCAAAAGTTAATTTGGATACCGATGCACTTATTTGGTGGAAAATTTATAAATCTGAGTTCCCCAATTTATCATCTAAATTAAAAAAAATATTTATGTATTCAGGATACTAGTGTACTATGCGAAACATAATTTAGTTATGGGGCTGTAATGTAGTAACTGAAACACGTGCGTCTTTGTTACCCGACAATGCTGAACAATTCTTTTTTTCAGCAAAAAATGCACATTTATTAGTATTATCATACAATTTTTAACAGTTATTTGGTTTTTCATATTTCGAAACTTATTTAACACAACACATGTTTTTCATATTACTTTGGAATACAGGATCTACAATTTTAGATTCTGAGTGAAACGATGAATGTATTGATTTTACAATGATGTGTGTTTTATTTTATTTTTTTGTGTCGGTCATTACGTTTTAGGACAGTAAAAGTGCTTGGATTTTCTTCAACAGTAGCTTTTCTGATAGGAAAGTGAATCTAGTTGGTACTTTGGGGGGTTAAAAGGGGGTTAAAATTTCACAGTAGTTTTCAAAACCGGCGTGAAAAACAAAATAAAAATTATGGAAAAACGGGAATTTTTACACTAAAATCTGTTTTCGAAAAAAATCGATTTTGGTATTTGGTTCAACTCTTAAACAAATGACCGTAGGTACATGAAATTTTGACTGAATGTTTATATTAGCATTTACTATACACGATAACATTTTCAAAATGTTTTGATTTATTTTGAACTATTTAGGCACATTTTCATTTTCCATTTTTTTTAAAAATATCAATAAAATGTTATTTGTTGGTTAAAAAAGCTTGAAAATTTAATACAAAGCTACTACTATATTGTTACAATGGCATTTGAAAAATATTAAAAATCCTTAGCCACAGTTTTTTTTTTATAAGCGTTTAAAGTTCAAAAATTGACAAAATATGGAAAAATCACGAAAATTAGCAAATTATTTTGAGTTACGAATTCGTAAAAATTTTTCTTTTTAAATCTAAGGTTTTAAAATGTAATACAAAATTCTTTATAAGATTATCTACCTTTGTCAAAAAAAAAATGTCTATAATAAAGTCAAATTAAATTTTTATGAGAGTTTGAAATTCAAATTTTTACAACTTTGGATATTCACTCGATTTCTCATGTACCTATCAATTTCCATATTTTGTTGTACTTCAAAAACGAATAATTGTAGATACATAAAAATGTCATTGAATGTTTATATTGGCATTTCCTATACACCATACAATTTTGAAAATATTTTGACTCTTTTTGAGTTGTTTACGGACATTTTCAGTTTCCAATTTTTTTAGTTTTTTATTCTATAAATATCAATAAAGTTTTATCTGTTGGGCCAAAAAGTGTAAAAATGTAATATAAGGCTACTTATATATTGTTACAATATCAGTTGAAAAATATTAAAAAAACATATGCACAATTTTTTTTACATGCATTTAAATATCGAATTTTGACAACATTTATGAAATTTAAAATTGAATAATTATTTTGTGGTTAAAAATGTATAAAATGTTCAAATTTTATAGCTAAGGATTGACAATTTAAAACAAGATTCCACGTAAGTAGTTCATTCTGTTTTTCTGATTTCAAAAAATCTAAAAAATACATAAGCACAGTTTATTTGTATAGTCATTTTAAGTTCAAATTTGGATGAAGTTACATAAAAAAACCTAGAATAACTATTTTAGTTATTTTTATTGTATAATATTATTCGTGGGTACTTGATACTTCTAAAGTACACTACTATATATCTATGATAGTATCAGGGTTTATTGTTGACGTGTAATAACGTATTATAAGTACCTAATGGGCATTGTGATATGATTAATTTGGAATTCATTATAGGTACCTACCTATTTTGTCAAAATTCGATATTTAAATGCTTATAAAAAAATTGTGCCTATGTATTTTTAATATTTTTCAACTGATATTGTAACAATATATCAGGAGACTTGTATTACATTTTTACACTTTTTGGCACAACTGATTTATTGATATTTATAGAAAAAAAAATTGAAAATTTGAAAACTGAAAATGTCCGTAAACAGCTCAAAATAAATCAAAATATTTTGTATTATATAATATTCATCGTGTATAAAAATGCAAATATAAACAACCAGTTAAAATTTCATATATCTACGGTCATTTGTTTTAAAGTTACACCAAAAACTAAATTCAATTTTGTGAAAAATCGATTTTGCGTAAAAATTCCCGTCTTTCCTAAATTTTTCTCAGTATTTCTTGGCGCTTTTGAAAATAACTGGAAATTTTAAATTTTGACCTCCACAATGCACCAACGATATTCACTTTCCAATCGAACAAAATACTTAGGTAGAAAATTGAAGCATTATTTCGACTACTTATCGTGTACACTGACACAAATAAAATAAAAAAATAAAAAAATTGAAAAAAAAGAACACACAATACACATCATTTTAAAATCAATACAATCATCGTTCCACTCAGAATTTAAAATTTGCACAGTCTTATAATTGAGCATACTTCTTATTCTTTATACTATTTTAGATTGTATGGATAGGCCATAATATTTTGATTTTTTGTTTTTTCAGTTTCATATATCACCGAATAATAATTTTCAATTACAACAAAAAACCAATATCGTTAATATTGATTTTAATATGTAATTTCGTAAAAATTTGAATTTAAAATGTAGGTATGTAAAAAATAACTGTGTTCATATATTTTTTAGACTTTTTGGTTATAATATGAACTACAAATTTTTATTTTGTTTCAGTACACCTACGTTAGATATAACTAATATAGTACCTA
Source organism: Macrosiphum euphorbiae (assembly GCA_949089665.1). Classification (NCBI taxonomy): domain Eukaryota; kingdom Metazoa; phylum Arthropoda; class Insecta; order Hemiptera; family Aphididae; genus Macrosiphum; species Macrosiphum euphorbiae. The sequence continues at coordinate 47,746,764 of CARXXK010000002.1, read as the reverse complement.
TTCATTTTTATTTATTCATTTACTTTGTTAACATAACAACGCACCTACAACATATCAATAGACATTAAAATACAATTAACAATCAAAGTTAATTCCAAATACTTAATAAGTTCAAAGAAAAGAAAAAGAACAAACACTATATAATACATAGTGATCAATAATAAGATTTACATAATAGGATATAATGTATTTAAAAAAAAAAGGTGCTCTGCTGTACAGTAGGTTACAAGTGAAGTGGATCACTGAATAATGGATGGTATTAAATTTGAATTCAATGATATAATAGGTATCATTGTATAAGAAAAACGATTCTGAGCGGAGACGGTATGTCAGTCTAGGTATAAGATATATTACATACTTATCTATGGTATTAAAAAAAATTGACCTATATAATAAATTCCAAATTAACCATATCACAATATCCATTAGGTACTTATAACGCGTTATACACCAACAACAAACCCTGATACTATCATAGCTATATAGTAGTATACTTTAGAAGTTTCAAGTACCCACGAATAATATTAAACAATCACAACAAAATAACTAAAATAGTTATTCTAGGTTTTTTTATGTATAATTTTGTCCAAAGTTGAACTTAAAAATATTATAAAAATAAACTGTCAGTCTGTATTTTTTTAGATTTTTTGGTAACAGAATTTACTAATTACGTGGAATCTTGTTTTAAATTAAAAAGAGTCGAAATATTTTCAAAATTGTATGGTGTATAGGAAATGCTAATTTATAATAACTCCTACTAATCAGATAATATACTATGTGCAACGTACACAATGTTTAACATAATTTTTAAAATAACCCAAAATTAAAGTTTTAGCATTTACAAATAATTAATTAAGTTTAAAAATGATAATTTATTTTAGAATTTACCTTGGTTGTATAGGAGAATAAAAAATATTGTTTTTAAGTATAGGTAATTGATTATAATTATTGACTTTTATAATTTTTTTTTAGTTGTGTGTTGGTAGACGCCCTTCTTTTGACCCAAAACTAGTGTTTTAAAAATTGGAATTATATGCAAACGAGTTGTTTGATGCTAATGGTAAGTTACTAACTTAATTCACTACTCAAACAAATTATGGGTAAACATTAGTGAAGAACTAAATTCAAAAATGTCTGCAAAAGCTTTATATATTAGTTTATATTATGATCGCCATTCATGTCAAACATTATTAAGAGGTAAGAGTAACATTGGAACATTGACTGAAAATAGAGAAATATGTTATGAATATGATACTGATTCTATAACCGATAAAGAATCAGATGGGTTGATAGATGAAGATAAGAAACTTTTTAAATTTGATATACCATACAGAGATTACATTAACATGAGTCCAATAAATGTTAAGTATGGTAAAAAAAATTATAAAAAAAATTATACAGTTTTGAAACAAGGTGTGTGGACCAATATAATAAATTATTGGTTTATAAAACATTGTTCTATTCCATGTAACATTATATTTAAACGTTGTCGTGTAAAAAACGACAATAAAGATGGATTACAACATTATTTGACATTCTCTGGAAAATGTAAAGATTGCCAAGCTTCAGTTTTTGGATGGGTAAATGAAAAACCAAAATAAGCTATGGCATTAACTGACAATGTGATAGTTCAAGAGATGAAAATAAATTAAATTCATAAGGCCACAACACCATTAAATGGTGTTAAACGTCGTGAGGTAGGACGAGAACTTTTCAATGAGTGTGCAAGTAATTTGAAACGAAAAGCAGTAAAATAACTTAACTATGGAGATAAAATTTCAGCAAACACTTACAAAAAAACAGTTCTTCGGAAATGTAAGCAAGAGGAGAGTGATAAAGCATTGGGAATCACAATTAAATGCCCAATAATGTCCCTCATACAGTTTAAATATACCAAATATGCTGGTTCGATTCATTTAATTTCAGCAATTAATTTACATTTTAATTGTCCATTACTGGACGCCATGTCAATTAGTTTTTTATAAGTGTATTAGAAAATCATATATCTGATTAACTATTGATGCAACTGGAAGTATTGTAAAAAAAATCAAGTGGACTACACAAAACATTCTGTCCAGCTATATATTTGTGTTATATCCAGTGATGAATTTCAAGTTTCTGTATTGCAAATGATAAGTGAAAAACAAAATACATTTACAATCTATTTATGGTTGCAATCATGGTTAAACGATGGAGTTTTAGCTCCACAAGAAACAGTCACTGACTGTTCAAAGGCTCTTTTAGGTGCGATAGCACGTGCATTTTTTGGAGGCATAACTGTGAATTTCTATGTAAACACATGTTTAGACATTTTACTGCATGGCAAATCTACTGCAAGTCATCAATTGAAATGTTATATGATAATTGACATAGCTCATTTAATCAAACTAGTTTGACGTTGGAAATGTTGGCAGGGGATAAAGTCACAACATCTAAAACAATTATTTGTCAGGTAAATAATTGTATACATTCAATTAACTTTCAATTATATTAATCATATTATTAAGAATCAAAAAAATTGAGCATAATATAAGTACCTAATTTTAATAATAATAATTAAATGTTGCTATACTTTTAGCATAATATCTCTTGCATTTATTATAAAAAAAAATAAATAAATAAATAAGTAACTTAAGCTACAGCAAGCATCTTGAAATTAAAAATACTTAAAACAATTTATTATTTTTTATAAATTATAATACACAACTACTAAATAAAATTAATTTGCATTTATAAAAAAGGTGGGTAAGTGGATGTCACTCTGCTGTACAGTAGGTTACAAGTGGGTCACTGTATAATTGATGCTATTAAATTTGAATTCAATGATACAATATCATTGTATAAGAAAAACGATTCTGAGCGAAGACGGTATGTCAGTCTAGGTTAAGACAAATTATATACATATCTATGGTATTAAAAAAAAATTGACCTATAATAAATTCCAAATTAATCATATCACATTATCACAATATCCATTAGGTACTAATAACACGTTATACACCAACAACAAACCCTGATACTATCATATATATATAATAGTACACTTTAGAAGTTTAAAGTAGGTACCCACGAATAATATTATATAATCACAACAAAATAACTAGGTTTTTTAATATGTAATTTCGTCAAAATTTGAACATAAAATGACTATAAAAATAAACTGTGATTGTATATTTTTTAGATTTTTCGGTAAGAGAATTAACTACTTACGTGAAATCTTGTTTTAAATTTTCAATCCTTAGCTATAAAAACTGAACATTTTATAATTTATTAATTACGATGATTAATAATTTTCGAGATTTTGAAAAATTCTGTCAAAATTCGATGTTAAAATGCTTATAAAAAAAAATTGTGCCTATGTATTTTTAATATTTTTCAACTGATATTGTAACAATATATCAGGAGCCTTGTATTAAATTTTTACACTTTTTGGCCCAACAGATAAAACTTAATTAATATTTATAGAAAAAAAAAACTAAAAAAATTGAAAACTGAAAATGTCCGTAAACGGCTCAAAAAGAGTCAAAATATTTTCAAAATTGTATGGTGTATAGGAAATGCTAATATAAACATTCAGTGAAATTTTCATGTATCTACAGTAATTCGTTTTTTAATTACAACAAAAAAAGGAAATTGCCACATGAGAAATCGAGTGAATATCCAATGTTGTAAAAATTTGAATTTCAAACGCTCATAAAAATTTAATTTGACTTTCCGGTAGAGATTTTTTTATTGATAAAGGTAGACAATCTTATGAGTAATCTTGTATTAGATTTTCAAATCTTAGATTTAAAAAGAAAAATTTTGACGAATTCTTAACTCAAAATAATTTGCTAATTTTCGTGATTTTTCCATATTTTGTCAATTTTTAAACTTTAAATGCTTATAAAAAAAAATTGTGACTAAGGATTTTTAATATTTTTCATCTGCCCTTGAAACAATATATTAGGAGCCTTCTATTAAATTTTCAAGCTTTCGCAACCAACAAATAAAATTTTATTGATATTTCTAGAAAAAAAACTAAAAAAAAACTAAAAATGAAAATGTCCCTAAACTGTTCAAAATAAATCAAAATATTTTGAAAATGTTATCGTGTATAGAAGATGCAAATATAAACAACCAGTGAAAATTGCATGTACCTACGGTCATTTGTTTTAAAGTTACACCAAAAACCAAATTCAATTTTCTGAAAAATCGATTTTGCGTAAAAATTCCCGTTTTTCCTTAATTTTTCTTTTGTTTTTCCCGGCGCTCTTGAAAACTACTGGGAAATTTAAATTTTGACCTCCCCAATGCACCAACGATATTCACTTTCCAATCGAACAAGATACTGAAGTCGAAAATCGAAGCATTATTTCGACTACTTATCGTGTACACAGACACAAAAAAATAAAAAATAAAATAAAAAAAAAAATAAAAAAAAAAACACACATCATTGTAAAATCAATACATTCATCGTTTCACTCAGAATCTAAAATGTATGGGAGCATACTTTATAGCGCATACTTATTTTTCTGTTTATTAAAAAATAATTGTTCACTAAATTCACAGTCCTACTGTTTATTAGTATTATTTTGAATTAATATTATAAATTATAATTATATATTTATATGTCAATTAGCTAGGTACCTATTGTGAAAAGCTACCTAATTTATTTTTAGTTAATTTAATTACCATGTAATTTTTTTAGATGCACTGTTTTATTAATCAAGGCTGAAGATTTGTTTGATTTTCAATATACATGAGTTGATATTTTAACTGTGGCCTCTAGTCAATATGATGGACAACTAGTGAATTCACAATTGAAAAGTTCTTCTGAAGATGCGAGAATTCGTTTACTTGGAAGAATCAAAGGTAATAAATGTAATAAGTACCTAAATATATTTTGCAAACATAATAATTAAAAGTTAAGATGTTGTTGATTTTATGTAATTGTTAACAATCATGGGATTTTATAGCTATCCAAAAATAAAACGCAAATATGCAAGTAATTTAACTTCTTATGTGTATGCAACATTATTTTTATATACCTAACTCGTATGTTTGAAGAATAGAATGAACAACTAACACTATTGTGTTGAATATTAAAATTAAATTTTAAATTTGATTTATGTGTATCACCAAACAAATTTTAAGCTAACTATTCTACATTTTTAAATAATATAGGTGTCTAATAATGATACCTGTACATTTATTTACTTGTTATTACCAATAAATTTATTTATTTTATTATTAGGTACAGATTATCCAATAAAATATGAAGAAACTTTACTAGACACAAATTCAGATGATGAATTTGAAAATAATGAAATTATCGAAGACTTGAGTTTTTCAAATGTCGTTGAGTTTCTACAACGCGTGGTAGAAAAGAGTAGAAAAAAGTCTTCAATACCTGGGGATGGCCTAAACTCTTACTGCCACAAATACAGCCGAAATCGAGTTCTTTCGGTAAAATTATTATTTGCAACAAATATTTAAATATATCATTCAAATATTAATCAGTTTATTTTTTTTTAAACGTATATCCAATGTTATATCGAAGGAAAAAAAATGTTGATCTGAAATTAGCAGTACATATTACTACATATTCGGCATTGAGAAGCATTGACCATATGGTAGAGATTTTAAAAGCATTTGGTAAAGGATCATGTTTGGAAAATGTACGCATGCAACGCACTAAATGCACAAAACTAATTGTTGAACAACTTGTTCAACATGTCGGCAATAAAGGATATTCCCTTATTGTGGATGAATCTACCAACATATCAGTATCAAAATATATGGCTTACTGTATAAGGTATCACAGTGAAAGTTTGAACCGTATTACTATTGAATTTCTTGGGTTAGCTATTGTTGAACGCGCCACAACAGATGCGCTCAGAGACATGACTATCGAAGTTTTAAATGAGTTGAAACTAAAACCCGAAAATATAATTGGCATAGGTGTTGACGGTGCAAGTAATTTATGTGGACAAAATCCCTCTTTATACACTCTTCTTCGTGAAATTTCACCAAACATTCAATTAATATAATGTATTTTCCACTCATTGAATACTTGTTCTTCTAAAGCCTCAGAAAAAATACCAACTCATATTGAATTCTTATTGCGTGAATCTGTTTCATGGTTTTCACATAGCCCACTCAGACAGATTTAGTACATTGTACAAAACAATAAATGGTGATGGTTCAAAACAAAAAAAAATTTAAAAAGTTTTATGCTACTAGATGGCTTGCTTTTTATAACTGTATTAGCATTATACTAGATCAGTGGTTGAAATTAAAAACATGCTTTGGAATGGCTGCTGTTAAAGAAAAATGTAAAAGTGTATCAAACATGTATAAAGATGATTCAAATCTTTTATATTTGACATTTTTGAAACCAATTTTAAGAGAGGTGACAAACGTTAATTTGTTATTTCAAAGCGATCACGCAGATTTGACTTAAGTTTATGGTGATCTTAAAAGTCTATTAGTAGCAACTTCTAGGAGAATATTAAAACCTTGTAGCTCGTGCAAGATACAATGAATTCTGACAAGCATTTATCCGAAAAGGATTTGAGATTAGGGAACTGACTGAAATCACTTTGAAACAATGGTACAATGACTTAAACTTGAAGATCAGAAAACTATCAGATGTGGCTATAGCAGAATCAGGTTTGAATGAAGAGGATGCAGAGAAATTCACGCCGTCAGAGATGAACAATACAAACTCGATTGCTGAAGATTCCACCGATGTAGCTGATGATGAAATTAGTTTAGATAATTCTGTTCTTATTACACATATTTAGGCATTTACACAAACCTCATAACGAAGAAATTAAATAATCAGAATATGAATGCATGGTATGAGAAGAGGATTAAAGCTTACTCTAGTAGTGCTCTGAGCATGAAAGATGACCCAGATTTAATCAAATACCGACCCAGCTTACGTTTTGCCGAAGGAGTTACATCTTTCATGGCATCTTGTTTCGAATTTAAAAGAATTGCCTTTTATACTATAAGAGACATTTCAATGGAAGAAAACAATATACTTTGTGAATCATGTAAGATAACCATGATCTATTTAAGCATGGCTGAGTTAACCTCATTTAATATGATTATTACCAATGTATCGCTACCATAGGGAGAGACCGTAGAGACCAGCTAGGTATTTTGAGTTCTGTTTTTTTGTCAGTTGTTATGACATTAAAATACACATTTTTATGGTCTTTGAATTTTTTTTACTTAACTAGTCACGCGCTGCGCATGTCAACTTTTTTTTTTTAAAGGCATCCCCCTGCTTTAACCACTAATTATTTTTCACCTATTTTTTAATGAATTTTTTTAGTTGAATCAACTTTCTAAGTCTAAAATTGACCAAGTTACAACAATTCAATTAAAAAAAAAATGCACTTTCAGCTTTTTGATTGTAACTCTGAAAATAATTATTTTAGGATTGTTAAAGATTAACATTTTTATAACTATTTATTACGGTGATATTCATGCGTTATTCTAACTTCAATTACTGAATAATTTTCTCTTTAATTTGTGCATAAATCATAACTTATTATAGCAGAGAAAACGTAAATTAGTATGTTTGTTTATTTCTTTACATTTAATGGATCTATTAGAACGTTAAGTTATAAATGTATTTATAAATTGTTCAAATTAATTAGGTACCTCTGCTAATCTAATACTTATCGTATTTTTCAGTCATTATAAGATTAAACATTAGGTTTACCTTAAAGTAAACATTTATCTGTATGACAATTTGATATAAAATTAAATACGATGAGATAAATGAAATAACTGAACATTTCGATATTTTTCATAGTTCAAACCGTGCGTTACTCCGTGACAAATATGACTCATTCAGATTAAGTTAATATATTGTTTATTTATTGGGAGTGTCAAAAAAATGCAAGTCTGCATATGCACAACGTTACCCAGGTATTATTGTCTTTATTTTTCCATAGATAATCTTCTAAGTTAGTTTCGTTATTTTTATTTACTTCAGATAGAGAACATCCTGTCCATAGTTTTTTTTTATAACTTAGAAAGGAATCTAAGAACCTATGGATCATTTTCTAAAAGGGTAAATAATTTACAACAAAGACGAGGCGATGCTTTAGGTGAAGAGGTCGTGGTAAACCTATTAGCCTACGTTCGAGCAAATCCCAGATGTTCAACACGGCACGTTGGTAGAGAGTATGGAATATCTCATACCACAGTTTGTAAGATATTAAAAAAATATAAAATTCATTCATATCGACCAGTGTAGTGATCCCTCACTAACGCTTATATTTTGAGTTCAAAGACGTTAATGGTTGAGTAGGAGAAAAGGTTGCAGAGTGACAAGTTACAATGTTATAATTTATAAGTAATTTATTTAAATGTTAATAATAATATAATGGTTTTACATTTGAATATAGAAATTTGAGGACAGGGCGATAAGAGCCTGCCCGAGAGATTAGTGGTTAATACTAAGTACTTACAAGCACTGAGCACTGAGCTAATTCTAATTTAGGTACAGACGGAGACTCGTATATATACAAAGTCTCCCTTAGCTATTAGGTACACGGTAGAGACTAAGAGGTGGATCGAAGGAATACCGGTGGTTTTGAAAGGTACCGACGCAGGTGTTAAAGTTGTCGAATAATCCTTGAGTTGAAAACTAGTTTATTCGGCAATATGTATATTATAAATCGTTATGCGATTCCGAAATTATTGAAGTGGCAAAACAACAGGGCGTGGTACGATATAGTTGTTGATCAATGTGTCATATCGTGAGAATGTACTTATGATATTTAATAATAGGAAAGCGAGACTCTGTCGGTTTACTACACCAGATTTAGTTCAGCATTTGAGTCATGGTGATGCACCTCGTAGACTAGCTTTTGTTGTTCAGTTGATGACCAGTTTAGACGAAAATCCATTAATTTTAAACTCAATACTATGGACAGATGAGTCTAAGTTTACTAATAATGGTGTAATTAATAAGCAGAATAACCGTTACTGGGCACATCCACATTGGACATTTGAAACCAATAGTCAAACGGTTTGGGGAACAAACGTTTGGTGTGGTTTAATTGGTGGTAAATTGTTTGGTCCATTTTTTTATGATGGAAAACTCAATGGTATAATTTTTTATTAAATGAATTACCAATGATGCTTGTTGATATTCCTTTAGCTCTAAGAGGTAATATTATTTTTCAACACGACGGTAGTTCCAGCTCACAATGCTCACATAGTTCGCGACTATTTAAATGCACAATTTCAAAATCGATGGCTAAGAACTTACGGACCCATTGAGTGGCCACCACGATCACCTGACTTTACGCCACTAGATTTTTTTTATGGGGACACTTGAAAACAATAGTGTATGTCGATCCTCCAATAAATCTTCAAAATTTAAAATATAAGATAACAGCAGCATTATCTTGTGTTTGTGTTGATTTATTTTGATTTTTAATTCAGGCCAACTTCGAAAATGCTCTCCCTGCAGTATAATTAGCAACGGTAAGATATATTCTTATAGCAATATGAATGTTAGGGAAATTATTAATAATATTACATTCAATCTGGGCTTGACCAGGAAGTAGCAACAGTTTGTTAACCTACAACTATAATTCAATATTAGAATAAAAACTTCCGCGGAATCACGCTTGAACATCCGTCCGTTGTACATAAACCCACTCAAAACAACGTGTTTATATACTCTATTCAGGGAGAGTTGACCCACTTGCACGCATGCATACTGAGCCGCCTGAACATTCAGATCCCCCGAGTAGGCGACCGGCGGTCTGTGATTGGTCGGCGGTGTTCGGCGATCGGCAGTGTTCGTCGTTGTAGTCAGTTGCTATACCTAACCTAACCTTTTTTTTTTTATAGCTGCTGCGATCATCACTAGCCCTCCAATGACGGGTGACAAAATAGATAGGTATGTCAGCAACGATACGAGTTTTGGTCCTGTTAGCGCATCCCACCCTTCCCAGCCATAGTCGTGGTTCTCCTAATTTCATCGGCCGTTAAATTACCCGCCAAATGTACAATTTTGTAATATTATAATCAAGACGAGATTAAAAATTAATAATTATGATTTATGAATAATACATTAATACGAGCTTTTTACTATGACAAATTACATTTTATCATTTTCTTGTATGATATATGTAATTTCTTTTTATGTTATTCATCGATATCAATGTATTATGATATTTTAATATAAACAAATACAATCAATTTGCGAATTATTTGTTGTTAATTGTTTATACTAGATTTATATGTTGATTGTGTTTATTTAAGTAAAATAATCCTATATATATTTACATATAACATTTACATTTTCACACAAACAATGCCAATTTGTAAGTTTTTTGGATGTGATAATGGTAGAAAAAGGAAAAGTTTGGTGAAAAATCCTAAAATTATGCTACATCGATTCCCAAAAGACCCAATTTTAAGGGATTGCTGGGTAAAACCAATATGACCAAACAGATGAAGATAGGAAATCCATAAATTTCAATTCTGGTAAAACCAAATAATTTTTAGTAATAATATTTACTTTAGTATCTTACTTGACTTCCATATTATTTATTCAAACATTAAATAATTATATTTAACTGTTGTTTGTTCTTTGCATTTTGCAAATGATAGTTATGTCATATCTTCCGGAATAAAGTGTAGAAAAATATTAAAACCAAATACTATTTCTTTGAAGTAATTTTTTTAAAATTATGATTTCTTAATTACATAAATACATTATTTATTTTATATATTTAAACATATAATTTGTATTTAATTAAGTATACATAGCATGATTGATGGTATGTGTGTCTTGAAGAGTTTATTACTCCTCAAAAAAACAGATCAAGTTGTAATGAACCAGTAATAATCACCTCAGCTGGAAAACTCTCTGTGTACGATTAAATTTAAATACAATCTATTACCAAATTACTCAACTAAACAGTTTAATTTATGATATAAATATTATGTATTTTTACTTTTTCTGCAGACAATTTCTGTTCAGCTTCTGCAGACCATAAGTAACTATACACAATACAAACATGAGTACCTAATAATAATACAATATTGTTTATTTTTATTTTGTTAGGTCTAAAGAAAAATATAGAATTAACCTTTTTGATGATCTAGAAGTTCAACCACTAGAATCTAGTGACTAGATCAAAGTTTAGAAAATAAAATGGAAAATAGTTCATCATATCAAAAGTAATGTACATACTTTTTTTAAAATAATAATTAAGTCTTCCAAAGCCTTTTGTGATAAAGTAAGTTTATTGTTTAATAACTATAAATTACATTTAAATACATACATTGTAAATTATAATTTGAAGATAATTAAAAAATACATATTCATTATTATTTTACAGTTAACAATTTACATAACCTCCTGAGAATTACTATTAGAATAAGAACCTAACATTTACAAACTTAAAAGAAAAATAGAAATTAAAGAAATTATTACCTAAGTGCTTTTGGTGTTTGTATGGTGTTAATAGAATATGTAGTTAGATAATAAGCAGTATTATGGTATTATAGAATATTAAATAATAATAAGGATTTAGTATTTGGATTAAACTATTGCCAGTATAGGTAGTATATTTTTATTTGTTAATTTATATAAAATAAAAAATGTCTTAGATGTATGCATGCTATTTAGCTTACCATATTTTTCTAATGCTTGTGTTAATAAAATTCATGTTTTCTAATTGTCTATTATATGTTTGTTTTATATGTAATGTTTTAATTATTAAAAAAAAAATCTCATTAATATGAAGTGTTTTAATTATTTATTTAAGTATTTTATTACTTTTTACTATTAATTTATACTCTAATCCGTAAATAATAATACTATAATGTAAACTATAAAAATGTATTCCTAAAATGATTAGACTAAAAGAAGAATGTGACAAATATAAAGAAAAAAATATGAAACTTGAGGAAGAAAATAATGTTTTTAAAAAAAATATTACGTTTGAAATGGACAAAGTAAAATATTAGGTATACAGATTTTATTTATTTGGAAGATGTTCGTTTTGAAAGTCACTTTGGTAATATTTTATCACAACTCTTTACAAAAAATCAAATTCAGCTTCTTCATCCAAAAAAAAAAAGTTATCAGTGGACCCCAGAAGATATTTCTTCGGCGATTACTTTAAGGAGTATATCGCCAAAATGTTATCGTTACTTAAGAGAAAAAAAAATTTCCACTGCCAGGTAATTAATATATTAATATATAAATTTATTACCTAATAAATTCAATTATATGTTCTAAATATATTTTGAGGTCTATCTACTTAACGAACTTGGGCAGCAAAATGTCCAATTGATGATGGAAAATTGACTAGTGTTTTATCTTTTATGAAATCTAAGGGTATTTTAAATTAAAATATGTAAAATTTGTTCCATGTATTTTAAGTATTGAAATATTTGAGAATATAAGTGCGGCATAAGTCGGTTCCCTCTGTTGTGGTGTGTCATTTACTTAATTTGATTCCTTTTCTCGCGATTAACATGGAAGTCGGTAACGGTAAATTCAAGATAGAAGAACGAATTTTTTTACTCGTTTCGTATCTGCGGTTGGATGCCGACTATGCCCCGATTTTTGCTGACTTCCAGGCACGCTTTCCGAATCGACCAGTACCTTCTCGTCGTAATGTGACAAAATTGTATAATAAGTTTCTTCGAACGGGTTCTGTAACAGACGCACCGCGTTCCGGTCGACCAGTAACAGTCACAATACCTGAAAACATGGAGACGGTGGCGCTATCTCTTGCCGAAGATGGAAATCCGTCTGCCCGTAAACTATCGATGCAATTAAGCATTTCAGATAGGTCCCTGCGTCGCATGCTGAAACGAATGCATTATAAAGTTTATCGCCCGCGGCTCGTGCAAGCATTACATGAGGATGACTTTGATCGCCGGCTTGAATTTTGCGAGTGGTACCTTGGCTGCTTAGAAGAGGACCCGCAACTCTATAATAAGATTTTGTGGACAGATGAGGCGACTTTTAAATTAAATTGTACAATCAATCGACACAATTGTGTTTATTGGAGTACGGACAACCCAAACATGTGCACTGAGAAACAACTGAACTTACCGGGCGTGTGTGTTTGGGCTGGAATTCACACCACAGGGTTAGTCGGGCCGTACTTTTTTGACAACACTGTCACTGGTCAAACGTACCTAGATATGCTGGAGGACCTACGTGGGCAGATGGATGAAGACCCTGCACTGGCAAGTATTGTCCATTGCATGCAAGACGGCGCCTCACCGCACTACGCGCTCATTGTGCGTCAGTTTCTAGATGCATGTTTCGGTGATTGGATTGGTAGGCGTGGAAAAATTGAGTGGCCAGCACGATCCTGTGACCTAACACCCTGCGATTTCTTTCTCTGGGGCCTACTGAAGGATCGCGTCTTTTCCAGGAATCCGCTCACGCTCCCAGACTTAAAAAAATCATCGAGGAAGAATTTGACGAACTCCGGACACAGGTCGAAATCCTGCGCCGCACATGCCGTTCTGTGGGCTCTCGTTGCCGCAGTTGCATCGAAAAAGATGGTCATCAGTTCGAGCATACCCAGTGATTTTTTGTAATTATTTAATAATATAAATAAAATCTATAATATCTAATAAATCTATATACAATATACATATTTAATTTGTTGTGTTTATTGGGGAACTGACTTATGCCGCACCCTGTATATATAAAACAAAATATTTTTAATGAAAGGAGATCTTATGAGCACAGCTGATAAATTAACTGTAATTTGTTTTGATGAAACCTATATTTCAAGTTGTAACGAGACAAACTCGAACGCTCAAGCCCGTAGCGCACTCTCGTTACCAGTCGTCATCAATTATATATTAACTACCGCGACGCGCTCTCGCGCAGTAATTACGCGTGGAACACCGCAACAGCCGTTCCCGACGTCCGTCAGAACGCGCGCATACCGCAACTCCGATATCGCCGGTACGCCGCCCGCAAAGGAAAGATCATTTCCATACAAAACCCCGTAACGTTAAACCCTTTCGAAAGCACCATAAAAATCAGCAGAACGTAAAGAATACGATGCATATTTTACATTGGTTTTAAGTTACGCGGAAAACCACGAAATCATTAAAAGTGTTTTACCTGTTTTACCCACCAAGAAGAGGACCCAAGTAGCATATATACTACCCAGAAAACGCTGTCACAGCACCAATCTCCCTGCCGAGTATAACACACCAGCGAGCCGGACGAGTTTTATATTCGTTACACACGGATGTGCATATAGTCTTGCCCGGCACCTCCCGTTTTACCATCGCGCCTAACCTAACACGACACCGCGGACAACCTGTCGCTACGTTACACGCCGCCGCCACCAGAGCAGAGCCAGTTGTCGTAACCAGACCAGCATCATTTGCAATCCGGACGTCAACAGAAGTCGTTATTTGCCGCCAAGCCCGCCATTCGAGCCGAGTCACTTGCCGTCAACTTCCACCAACAGCAATAAGTCGCGTACGTCAGTAGGTTACCTGAACGGAACCACTGGACCTCTATTCGCACCCTGAGACATTTTGTGTTTATACGCCGCCGTCAGAGATGAGCCTATACACACCGTTACTTCAACAAAACCGTGAGTTTAATGTTCACATCCCCCCCCCTTTATATAATCCCGATAAACTATTTTTATTGTAAACTCTCCGGAGTATAATTGAAATTTATATAAAAGAAAATAATGTTATAAAACATATATTTTGTATCAAAATAAGATGATGAGCATATTGGTTCAAAATAAATAAACAAAAATAATTACCAACCAATTGCGTTTCATTACAAAGTAGAATTTGTTTGGACAAAAAAAATGAAAGAGTAATAGGACCACATAAATGTGTACAAACAGTTATAGCTTGAGGTACATACAGTAACATTACTATTAACGTTATTATGACTAGATATGTATTAAGTAGATAAATGTAAGACTAATTCATTTACAGAGTTGGTAAGTAATTGGAAAAATGTATGGTTATGATACCCCAATGACACAAGAATTGTTACATCAAATTATTGAGCAGCAGCATAATGTTGGGTTTAATGTCATTGCAATGGTTAGTGATATGGGTTCATCAAACATTGGATTATGGAAAGCTTTAAACATATCTATAGAGAATACGTCCTTCAAGCATAAAATAACAAACCAAAACATCTGTTTTTGCTGAAGTCCCACATCTTTTAAAGCTAGCAAGAAATCATTTAGTTGACAAGTATAAAACTAATTTTTAAATAAATATCTATTAAATATCAATATTTTATAATAAATATAATTATTTCAGAGGTTTTGTACTTTCCAATGGAAAATATATTGGAAAAGGTGTTTTTGAAGAGTTGTTAAATTTAAACTCTAGCTAAGATTTTAAATTGGCTCATAAATTCACGAACAAACACTTATTAGTTGAAGGGACTGGTCGTATGAAAGTAAAATTAGCTGCACAGTTATTTTCATATACAGTTTTCAAAGCAATTGAATATGGCGGAGAAAAAAAGTTATTAGAGGAATATAACTGGAAAGAAATAAATACTTATTTTATAAACGTATAATTAAGTAGTACAAAAATTGCGTAACGTTTTAATTGTAAATAACATAAAACAGAATTTTTTTTCAAATGCAAGCCCTGCTAGGATCATATTTTCGGTTGATACATTCTGGTATCGTCTTTATCTATATCAGCTGCCGGTTAAGCCTACTAAAGAAAATTTTAATTTTTTTGATATAATATCTATATACCTATATATATAAAAATGAAGCTTGAAAAAGTTTTTTACGAAAGAAAATTTTAAGAAAATCCACCGGAAAAGTAGGAAATTTGGATATAAAAAATAAAACAGTGGCGCAACAGTCGGGCATGTTTGTTGATTTGTATTATTAAGATAGAAATACTAATATTTAGATAGGTGTCTAGGTAATATTCGTTTAGGTTACAGTTATAAATTAGATTTTATTTACTGTATTGTATATATTTTTTAATGAGTAACATAACCTATCTAAAAATGCAATAAATACAGGCGTAAGTACACCTGAATATTAAACATTTTACGCCGGCAATGCTGCATAATATACGTGTAACGTGTATGCATCTTAGAGCGCTTTCAGACGAGACTTTGTGGCCGGCTACAAGAATCTTGCCACTGTACACAAAAAGTAGACATTGCTTCACACGAGACACTACACCTCTCGTGTCCGATTCACTACGTTGAAATGTATAAAAATGTTTTCCAGACGCCTATTCGTGGTGCGAGCTCTTGGTTTTAAAATACTTAAATACTAAAATACGTATACCTTTTTTATTTAGTTATTTTTTTAAAATGGACGTAGATACAGCAATCAATAATTAAAAAACGAAACAAAAAAATTAAAAAACAAAGACTATTGTGGCCTGTGGGTACATCCAATTGTCAGTCAAAGAAATGAAAAAGGACATTTTCAAAATTTATTTCCCCATCTCTTACAATACCCTTCAAAGTTTTTTGATTATTTTCGTATGTCAAGGAATTCGTTTTTTGAATTGCACGATGCTATAAACTATGATATCCGAAAAGAGGATACAAATATGCTCTAGTCGATAACTACGGAAGAACGATTAGCTGTAACATCAAGGTAAGTTTATTTTTTATCTATATAGATAATTAAGATATAAAACGTACTATAAAAACATTTGAATTCAATAAGTAACACTGAAATTTATTAGAGTTAAAATGATAAATATGACATTTACATTTATATAAAAAGCAACTAAAACATACTCGTATAAAATACAAGAACAGTTGAAATAAAATAAAATAAAAAATAAACACCTTTGTAAAAATAATATTAAAATAAAATAATAATGATAAAACAACTTGCTATAAATCAACCAGAAATATAAAAGTTAAACAAATTACTTAAATAATAATAGATAAACAATTTTATTTATGTTATGAATGTATCAATCATTAATATTGTAATCATTTATATATGTTACTAAATTTGGTTCATTTGATGACTGATTAGAATATGTTTCAATAGGAGACACGTAGCTTTGTGACGATACTGATAGAGAAGCTGACCTCGATGTTGATGAGTGATTAGATGAACAAGGGCTAGGTTGTTGTTCCCCAGTTATCACTAATGGTTGTTGAAAGCTGGATTGTGGTCGGTGATATTGAGTATTATATTGTGTATGGTGAATTAAGGGTGACATGGGGATACTGTACTGCTTATTAAGTTGACAATATGGATCAAAATTTACCGGCATGCCTGGAGGTTTTTGCATCTGCAATACATTAGATATAGCTTGCATAATATTCAATCTTACTAACATTTTTAAATGGGCAGGTACTTGCTTAAGGTCATCAACAAGTGACAACATAAACAAGCGATCTGAATCTTCCATGTATACTTTTTCTCTGCGTTCCCTTTCTTGTAAACTTTTCGTTACAGAGTTGAAAAATTCATTTTCATATTTATTTTCAACAGTTTTTTGCCTTTTGGCGGGTTTGTGACGTAGAACATTTTCTAAAATTTCTCCAGTAGTTTCATTCAAGTCGCTATTAACTTCTTCAATGTAATTTTCATTTTCATCTGGAGAATCATGTGATGAACTTAAATTTGAAGTTGTCAGTTTATTTGCTGCACAAGAAGAAAGAAACGATAATTGATTATAATAAACATATGTTTTCCATGTACTTCCTCCTGACCCAGATTTCAAATTCTTTCTTTTAGCCTGTTCTCTAGAAAATGAGTTCCTCAAACTCTTCCATTATCTTTGTAACTCTTGCACTACAGTGTAAAACATTTCATAATTTATATTTTATTTGTAGGTTAATTATTTTTATTGAATTATATAAATAAAATAATAATAAATTTAGTAGAAGTGTCTTAAGACATTTTTTGTTATTTGTCGAATATTCTTTATTTCCAGATATCTCGCGTCAGGATGTACATTAACAGAGCTTCATTATGATTACAGAATTGGAGTATCTACATTGAGTAATATCATAAAAGAGACTTGTGTTGCAATTTGGGATAATTTAAAAAATGCATATATGCCAGAGCCAACGAAAGAAAAATGGGTGGAAATTGCAGAACTCTATAGTAGCATTACAAATGTTCCTAACTGTATTGGCGCGATTGATGGAAAACACATCAGGGTAGTCAAACCAGCACATAGCGGTTCATTCATTATACTACAACTATAAACATTTTTTTTCGATTGTTCTCTTAGCTGTTTGTGACGCGAATTATTGTTTTATCGCCGTAGATATCGGAGACTACGGAAAAATACTACGTCAATTTTTAAAAACTCGAATTTTTACAAAAAAATGATTAAAAAGAACTGTCCATTCCCGAAGATTCAGTACTTCCAGGAGAGAGTGTCTATAAACTGCCTTACGTAATTGTGGGAGATGAAGCGTTTGGTTTAAGTCATAATGTAATGCGTCCATATGCCGGAAAAAATTTACCACTAAAGAAAAGAGTGTTTAACTATAGGCTTTCAAGAGCTCGTCGATTTATTGAGTCTGCTTTTGGTATTATGTCTAATAAATGGAGAATATTTCATTGGCCATTAAATGTATCCGAACCATTCACTGAAAATATTATATAAGCGTGTGTACTATTACACAATTTTGTTCGTGTTCGAGAAAGTAATTGATCAAGATTTGAAGACACATTATCATATGAAGGGTTTCAAGATGAAAATGAAAAAACGGACAACTATCCAGGAAAAACACCTACTACAATTCGTGATAAATTTGCTGATTACTTTATGGGCGAAGGGAGTGTTCCTTGGCAATTAGATAGCATAAACAAGTAAAAATATAATTTAATTATAGGTGATCTAAGTAAAATAGTTAAGTAAAAAATAAATTAAACTATTAAAGTATAATATTATGTATGTATTGCCTATTTGATTTGAATAAACTAATACTTTCTTAAAATATAATGTAAATGTGTTATATGAATGCTTACAAACTTATTTTTGTTGATTTGTTGCCATTGAGTCATATCCTTCATGGAACAGTCGACATATTTCCAGCTATGAGTTTTGTTTAATTATTTTATTTGCATAATTAGGACTTGCTGTATCCCACAATTCTACACGCTTCTCAATTTCGATCATAAATTTGTCTGTATCGAGACTCATTGTACACAGTGTCATATATTACATAAAACTATATAAGTTTTTCGAAAAATACTGTAACACGTTATATTATAAACGTGTTCACTAATTAAAAAATAATTTTATGTAATTTAAAAATCTAAATAATCTGGAGTCCGAGTGTCTCGCCTGAACGTACTAATTTAATTTGTTATCAGTGGATCGGACGCAGACACAGTGTCCGGCGGCTAGAAGGTACGGGACACGCAACTTCTGTGGCGCGACACACACTCCGTGTCTGTGTCTCGTGTGTATGAGTGTATTTATAACAATGTTATCTTAGTCACGCGATTCTTTTCAGACACAAATAGCTGACCACGAAGGTTGAAAAAAATAATAAACTTCACCCCCGAAGTCCCAAATGAGCAAAATCATAGGCCAGCCGCCGACCAGGGCTGTCTTGCTTTAAAAATGAGATCTCCTACCTATGGTATCGTATTCTCGTACATCACATCCTACACTACCTACATCGTATTCTCGTACAGCCGTATCCCACTCTTTTTCTTGGCGCAAACTCAACGTTATCACTTATCAGTTATCACCACAATTAAAGATAGTAACGAAGAATTTACAATACTGATAGTATAAAGTATAATATTGGTTACTAATAATATACCCTATAATCCTTTTACTAAGTTTAAGTTTAAGTATTAAGTATAAAATAAATCGCTACTAAACAGCTAGAAATTATTGACTTTATTAATATATAGTATTTATTTTGTTTGTATTTCAGACAATTCGTTATCAGAAGAAAACAATAATTTATGAGACATTTTTTCATGAATTTTTTTAGTTGGTTCAAAGGTTATACACCTTTTTGTCGAATTTCGTCCCCATTTAATGCAATGTTTCTCATGTAATAAGCCGTCAATTGTCTCCGTTTTAAGACTCGTAATATACATTCACAATCAGCATTCGAGTGACGTAAGCTAAAAATGCCAAGAGCAAAGTTGAAAATAATTTCTGTGAATGTATTTGATCCATTGTCTAAACCAAATTAAACTTCCACCTAAATAAAAAAAATATTATTTAAATAACATATACCTAGATAATTTGTTTTAATATTTATTGATTATCCTAGTAAATATTAAACTTTAAGAAATAGCTACCAAAAAATATTTGGTTCTAATCCATCAGGGAATTGAGCAACTGCAATCGGTAATCTCCTCCACTGATCTTCAATATTTTGAATAGTCTTAGAATCATATATTGAAACTAACCGTGGCATCAAAGTCATAAGTCTCTCCTTTATATTATAAAAACATGATATCTCTCGTTGTTGTATTTCGAACGTTCGTTAACACATGTGTGTGCTTCTCTTTTTTTTTATCTTCTTTCCGAGTGTTGAAAGTGAAGCTTGACGGACTAATGATGTTAGCATTAATATAATAAGTAATAACACGACAATATGATTATGTATAAGTATAATATATAATAACGTACAACTGGACAATTAAACTGTGACAGTACACACACATCGTATACGCTCTGTACAACGACGCCTGTGCAAGTGAATATTACATACATCAAAGGCCCTATATATATGCACGACCGAGGTCATGTTACATCCGTAAAGAGAGTGAGTCTTATGCTCGTACATAACTAGTTACTATATTGTACACACGTGTCAAGGCTGACTACATTTACTACATATTAATTGTATATTTCAACACCCTCCCTCAATTAATAATCTCTTTAATTGTAGTCACTCCTATGGCTGACCGCAACTTCTCGAATCGTTCCTTAACCAAAGGCTTGGTTAGAATGTCCGCAATCTGGTCCTCTGTTCCAATGTACTGTAGTTGGAATTGTCCCTCTTCGTATTTCTCCCGTATGAAGTGGTACCGTACGTCTATATGTTTTGTCCTCTTATGAAACTCCGGATTTTTAACTAAACGAATAGCACTCTGATTATCTATAAATAAAACTGGTTGTTTGTCACCTGTTGTTGATAAGCTTGTTATCAACCGTGTAATCCACAAGATCCCTTTGACAGCTTCACTGGCCGAAATATATTCAGCCTCTGTCGATGATAACGACACACAATGTTGTCTCTGCGATGTCCATGAAATTATGCTTGACCCGTACCTGAATAGAAATCCTGACGTTGAACGTCGTGTCTGAATGTCGCCTGCGTAATCTGCATCGCTAAATATTTCTAATGACAATTTTGTTTTGTTATTAAAGTACAAGCCATAATTAAATGTTCGCTTGATATATCGTATAATCCGTTTTACCAAGTTCCAATGAGCTTTAGTTGGTTTTGCTAAGTAACGACTAGCAAAGTTTACTGCATATGCTATATCTGGTCTTGTTACCTGTGATAAGAACAGTAAGCTACCTACTGCCTGCCTATAAGGAATATCTTCATTCAATATTTCCGTATCTTCTTTTTGTTCAAGTGTATGTGATTTGTCTATTGGTATTGAAAGTTCCTTGGCGTCCAGCATATTAAATTTATTAATTATGCTACATGCATAATTTGTCTGATGCACAAATAATGAACCATTTTTCATTATATTTACCTGCATACCTAGGAAATAATCTAAGTTTCCTTTTTTAACCTCAAATTCTTTCTCCAAGTTTGTTAAAAGTTTATTTATTATTTTTTCATTATCTGCAGCGATTAAACCATCGTTTACAAATATTGCCAGAATAATTCTACTATTATATGCATTGAATACACATGCATCCCCTTCGGTACATTGTAAACCAAATGCATTAAAAAAAATTCTTAAAGCGTATATTCCAACATCTTGGATTTGTTTTAAGCCATATAAACTACGCTGAAGCTTACATACTTTATTCGATCCATCTTCGTATCCTGGTGGTTGTACCATGTAAATTTCTTCCTGTAGTTCTCCGTACAGAAATGCTGTCTTGATGTCGAATTGTCGTAGTATTAATTTTTCCACAGCTGCTACTGCGAATATCGCCCTAATTGATTCGTATCTGACCACTGGCGAAAATGTTTCATGGTAATCTATACCATATTTCTGTGAACAACCTTTAATGACCAATCTGGCCTTAAACTTATCGATAATACCGTCACTTTTATATTTGGTCTTGAAAACCCATGCTTACGTAACGCAACCTTGCCCTGAGGCAAATTAACTAGTGACCAAGTGTTGTTTTTGTGTAGTGACTTAATTTCATCACTCATAGCGTGCTCCCACTCGTTTTTCTGTGGGCCAGCTATCGCTTCATCACGATTTAGTGGTTCAACGAGATTGGCGACGACGACGACACATTATACCTGATCGGCGCTTTTTAATGTATTCGATCACGTAGCACCATGCCACTCCTGTTGTCGACCGTCGTCAATTCGACCTTGACCCGATCGTCCTCGATTTGAGTCTGAGTATCTGTGAATTCTAATTTGTCTGCAATTATATTTTCCAATTTATTACCTTCGTTTTCGAATATAATATCTCTAGACATTGAAATTTTATTTGTTTTCGAATAATACACACGATAGCCTTTGGTATTATCTGAATAGCCAACAAATATTCCTTTTTCACTTTTAGGGTCCCACTTTTTACGTTTTTGCTTTGGTATGTGTGTACGACAGTACCAAAAACTCGTAAGTGTTTAATGTCTGGCATTACCTTATAATATAACTCGTATGGGTGAGTATTTTTAACTGAACTGGTTCCTGTTCGATTAAGCGTGTAAACAGCCGTGTTTACCGCCTCCGCCCAAAGTGATATATCCAAATTGTTCGCACAATCATTGTCCTCGCTGACTCTACTATTGTTACGATTTTTCCCGTTCCACTTTTTCATTTGCTGTGTGTGTAGGGAACTGTTAACTGATGTCGAATCCCGTGTTTTTGTAAAATACCCGTAATTTCTTTATTTACGAATTCTAATCCATTATCCGTTCGTAATATTTTGACCTTAGAACCTGTTTCTGTTTCAACACTTTTTATGAACGTCTCAAAAATATTTTTAACATCATATTTATTTTTAATAAAATATACCGTTCTATAATGCGAGTAGTCGTCTTTGAATAACAAAAAGTATTTTGAACCGCCTATAGAGCTTACCTCCATTGGTCCACATAGGTCTGCATGAATTAAATCACCGACATTGTGATACTCCGTATTACTTTTACTAAATGATTTACGACTTTGTTTACCTATTATACAACTGCTGCACATGAATTCGTCGTCCTTGGCCGAACATACTATTTCGTGTTTCGCCAAACAACTTTTTACGTACTGTAAATTCTGATGTGCCATGCGCTCGTGCCAAACAGACAACCTG
Source organism: Macrosiphum euphorbiae (assembly GCA_949089665.1). Taxonomy (NCBI): domain Eukaryota; kingdom Metazoa; phylum Arthropoda; class Insecta; order Hemiptera; family Aphididae; genus Macrosiphum; species Macrosiphum euphorbiae. The sequence continues at coordinate 47,723,317 of CARXXK010000002.1, read as the reverse complement.
TTTTCGACAGCTACCGTCGCGTACCCGTTTGTCGGTACTTCGACCTTGATGTTTAACTCAAACAACCTTCCGCATCTCTTACCTGAGCATACGGGTTTCCCCTGTTTAGTTAACATACACGTCTTACTATCTGACGTCATTACTAAACCTTTATCCATCGCGGCTCCGCACGAAAATAAATTAAATTTTAGTCCTGGCACGTGCAACACGTTTGCCATGTAATTTTTATTCCAATTACCGTTTACGTATGATAATATATTAATATTACCTCTACCTGTTGCATACAGATTCGTCCCATCACCTATCGTGATTTGTTGCGTGTTGTCCAGTGGTTCATAACTTGAAAACCACTCTCGATTTGCGCTCATATGATCCGTTGCGCCCGAGTCTAGTACCCATGCATCTGTTGCAATATTATTTATTCTTGACTTGCTTACGAATGCGTTCAAGTTCGCACCTATAGTACCGGTTTTACCACCGTGTACACTTTGTAGAAAATGTCTACAGTCTCTTTTATAATGACCTAGTTACCACAGTAATAACACTTATATTACTTTTATTAGTAAATTGATTTTACCTTTCCATAATTACGACTGCCGTTTCTTCCATCAGATCTGTTTTGAAATTTGGCCGGAAATGCACTCGATTTCTCTTGTTCACCAACTTCACCTTTGATCTGGATAACCCGTGATTTTTCAATCAACAATCGACTAGTCAAATTATTTATATTTTTACTTCCCGTTGGGACTGAATCCCAAGCACTGTAAAAATGATTATATTCTTTTGGTAATGTCATTAGTATTTTTGTCATAACCATGTTATCCGTAACTGGTTCACCCACTACTCTCAGTTTCCTTCCTAAATTGACCAATTTAGAAATATTCATCTGTCATCTGTCGACTCCTTTGAATAACTGAAAAATTGTTGTTGAAGCAAATGTAAACTTGCCTCAGACTTCTGCTCGTAAATACTCAGCAGTTTCTCCCACATTTCCAATGCAGTCTCACAGTTAATCAAATATTGTAATGGACCATCGTCCACTGAGGTAACTATTATTCTCTGACATTTACCTCCGCTTTTTGCCAAGCGTTTGTATGCCTTTGCCAACGTGCTTTGGCATCCTCGTCGGTCTCTCCTGCCGACTTTTTTATATGTAGACTTGGTTTCGTCCATTCACCTGAAACTATCTCACCTACTTCCAAGGCATTTAGAATGACCTTCATCTAGAACTTCCATAACGACCAGTTTTCCGCACATAATTTTGTTATCTTCACCGTGTCTTCCATGACCTATGGTTTCCCGTATACTTTCCTGTATAACAATTTATAACAAAACTTTACCTATGTACACTGTTCCGCCGTTTTCCGAAATCCAGGATATCTCCGACTGGTTGTAGTCTTCTGCGTTAATACAAATATAAAAATACTTCGATCACGAATCCACTAGACTGTATGTCTTGGTTATTGACTGGGCCCATAACCTGTTGAAAGTGAAGCTTGACGGACTAATGATGTTAGCATTAATATAATAAGTAATAACACGACAATATGATTATGTATAAGTATAATATTATATAATAACGTACAACTGGACAATTAAACTGTGACAGTACACACACATCGTATACGCTCTGTACAACGACGCCTGTGCAAATGAATATTACATACATCAAAGGCCATATATATATGCACGACCGAGGTCATGTTACATCCGTAAAGAGAGTGAGTCTTATGCTCGTACATAACTAGTTACTATATTGTATACACGTGTCAAGGCTGACTACATGTACTACATATTAATTGTATATTTAAACACCGAGAAATGTTAATTTTTCGAGTGTATGTTTGCGACGAGTGCGGGTACTGTTCGCTATCGTAAGACACGCTGTATACACTACATGCTGACAGTCTTGTCGATGTAGTTAGTACGACGAATGCTCGTATTGTTCGCCATTTTGCTCGTCTACCCTTTCATAACGCCACCTTCGTGTTTTTCGTGTCCGAGTGCGCGTATTATTCGCCGTCGACACCATCATGTTGTAATTAGTATTTACGAGTGCGTGTTTTCTTCACCGTCGTGTTCATTAAAGCTATTATAACTCCGCGTATGCGTTTTTTCATTAATTCGTCGTCCTGCAAGTACCTATATCACCGGGCAACGGTCGCGACGACACATCAGTCCAATTAACGACTATGTCTGACACACTGCTGGCACCGCACCATTATCCTACTCTTTCCATCCACGGACGACCAACACCAGGAATCCGGTCGGATCATACAATTGTTATAAAATGTATGAAAATAAATTAATACTTTAATTAATTGTGAGCCCGATGTCGGGATTTGATACAACATATTGATTATTGTCTCAACTCCTCCCATTATTAGTTAATGTACGTATTGTCTGCCAAGCAGGCAGTGATTGTAATACGAAAATACAGTTAACTTCAGTTATCATCAATTGTTACATTATTATTAAAATTTTTTTAATTATTTAATAATTACAACATCTTTTAGCCGGCGATATGTATATGCAATTTCGCTGCATTGTCGGAAAACGAATTTAATACACGAATGTATTTTAGATTCGATGACAATTATATGTCAACCATGACTAAATAAATAGGTATGATCACAACTTTGTGATACGCATACCACCCTTTCCAAGTCAATCGCGTAGTTCTCTGCTTCTATATTATCCGACGGCTCATTTTTCGTTGTAGAGATATCATAGGAAGGTACTACAGTATATATTATATACACCTCGATATGTGTACAAGCATAGATAATATAAGAATGGATAGGACATGCCTATATCAGTTCCATATGAGGACCGTGTGCTTTTTTGGGGAAGAGATAAAGACGATATGAGGCTTTTTAAGGTTATGTGTCAAACTGTTTTATTAAATTATAATGATAACATGATAGTCAGTTATATTTAGATATTTGTCGGTTTGTATTTTGATTGTTGTGCCACATGTATCTGGAAAATGGAAATTGGAAAGATTTGCCCCATATAACTTTAAATACACTAAATTTGCATGTGATAAGTTCTTATGTCCTATCCATTCTTATATTATCTATGAGTACAAGTCATGGCTTAAGATAGACAGGTTGCGCAACGAACCTATAGATTCTGAGACGCAGCGTTTCCATAAGAGAATTGCCAGTAAGAATTACAACTAGCGCTCAACCAGTCAAGTGGTCGATTTTTTAACCAAAATATTATTTTTTCTTCAAACCAAAATGCACAATAATTTGAAAACCACAGGTTAACCACCGTATAACCATCATAACCACCTTAAGAATATTGATAAGTGTAAATGATATAAAATAGAACAGTTTGCTGTTCAGCCGCTGTAATTCTCACAGTATGGAACAGCTGTTTCTGTATTGGAAACATTGGGCTTCAACAAAAATGTGGTTTTGTATAGAGCGTTGGGCAACCTGTCTATCTTTAATCTTGGAACAAGTGAATATTTTTATCATTAATCCGGTATCATCATTTTGTTAAACTAATAAATTGAAAGCTGTAAATGTCCATAAACAGCTCAAAAAGAGTCAAAATATTTTCAAAATTGTATGGTGTATAGGAAATGCTAATATAAACATTTAGTGAAATTTTCATGTATCTACAGTTATTCGTTTTTGAATTACAACAAAATAAGGAAATCGCTACATGAGAAATCGAGTGAAAATCCAATGTTGTAAAAATTTGAATTTCAAACGCTCATAAAAATTTAATTTGACTGTCCGGTAGAGATTTTTTTATTGATAAAGGTAGATAATCTTATAAGGAATCTTGTGTTTCATTTTCAAATCTTAGATTTAAAAAGAAAAATGTTTACGAATTCTTAACTCAAAATAATTTGCTAATTTTCGTGATTTTTCCATATTTTGTCAATTTTTGAACTTTAAATGCTTATAAAAAAAAATTGTGACTAAGGATTTTTAATATTTTTCATCTGCCTTTGAAACAACATATTAGGAGCCTTCTATTAAATTTTCAAGCTTTCGCCACCAACAAATAAAATTTTATTGATATTTTTAGAAAAAAAACTAAAAAAAAAATGGAAAATGAAAATGTCCCTAAACAGTTCAAAATAAATCAAAATATTTTGAAAATGTTATCGTGTATAGAAAATGCAAATATTAACAACCAGTGAAAATTTCATGTATATACGTTCATTTGTTTTAGAGTTACACTAAAAACCAAAATCGATTTTTCGAAAACAGATTTTGCATAAAAATTCCAGTTTTTCCTTAATTTTTCTTTTGTTTTTCCCGGCGCTTGTGAAAACTACTGAGAAATTTTTACTTTTGACCCCCCAAAGTATCAACTAGATTCACTTTCCTATCAGAAAAGATACTGTTGAAGAAAATCGAAGCACTTTTACTGTCCTAAAAGGTGATGACAGACACAAAAATAAAAAAAAACACATCATTGTAAAATCAATACATTCATCGTTCCACTCAGAATCTAAAAGTTAAGTTAAAAAGTTAAGATTAATTTAACTTTTTAACTTGCTTATGCACAGGCTTGCCCAAAAAGATGATGACCTGATGACACACAAAAAAAATAAAATGAATTCTTGTATTTATTTTTAATATATTTTGATATACCCAACTCAAAACGAATCAAAATATTTTTAAATTTTTGTCATGTATAGAAAATTATAATATAAACATTTGATGAAAATTTCAAGTAAGTACCTACAGGCTACAGTGTTATTACTAAAGTTTTTGAACAACAACAAAAGAAGAAAATATTGTATGAGACTTTGTTAATTTACGGGTGAATATACAATGTTTAACTTCAAACGATCGTAAAAAATTAATTCTGGTAGACCAACTTTTTAAATGTAGAAAAACTAAAGGGGAGTCTTGTATGACGATTTAAAACCTTAGATGTAAAAACCAAATTTTTTATGAAATTCTAAATCGAAATAATATGACAATATACGTGTTTTGATAAATTTTGTAAAAATGTTACTTCAGACACTCATAAAAAAATATAGGTAGGTAGTGGATTTACTGAACTTTTTACATAATTTCCACTAACATCAACTTAGGAGGAACGTTGTAAATTTGTAATACTTTTTCAAGTTTTTTGACCGATCAAAAATGTTGATCACTGTTGGAAGTGAAGCTTGATGGACTATTCCCCGACTAATGATAGTAGTATTAATATAATAAGTAATAACACGACAATATGATTATGTATAAGTATAATATATAATAACGTACAACTGGACAATTAAACTGTGACAGTACACACACATCGTATACGCTCTGTACAACGACGCCTGTGCAAGTGAATATTACATACATCAAAGGCCCTATATACATATATGCACGACCGAGGTCATGTTACATCCGTGAAGAGAGTGAGTCTTATGCTCGTATATAACTAGTTACTAAATTGTACACACGTGTCAATGCTGACTACATATACTTCATTTTAATTGCATATTTCAACAATCACCAATAGTTAAAAAAAATATTAAGACACGACATTTTTTATGCCTATATAAATAGCTCAAAAAGAGTACCAATATTTGAAAATTTAGGGTAGAAATTGTTATGCTAATATTTTTGATGTGAAACATCTATAGCCGCACGTAAAACGGATTTCTTGCTTGGTACCTATATGATGGTATATATGTATATTGTATATACAGTCTATATGCAGTACCGTGTACAGTGTGGCGACGCGTCGCCATGCGCAATCGATTGTGCTATTCTCTCCCATATTAATAAAAATATTAAAATAATAATAATTTAAAATAATAAAATATATAATTATAAAACATTAAAATAATAATAATATAAAATAATAATATTTTTATTAGGTGAAATGTACACTAACCTAACCGTGGATATTACGGGGGGTCGGTTTTATTCCGTTTTATTACCGGCGCTTTTTATCGGTGCACACGATTGCGCACTTTTTACCTTTTTACCTGAAAAAAACACAACACGATTGCGCACTTTTTACCTTTAATATTTGAGCAAATGCAACAAAGATTGTGCAAAACAAATATTTTGTTTTTTTGGAATAAATTAACAATAATTGTCCTATAATATCTTTAATGATTTACTTACTATATTAAAACTTAGTATAATATAATATACAAATAATACGCAATAAAAATTTAAAAAATTTCCCAACATTAACAATAACGTAAAGTCAAAAATAAACATAAAATAATACATAAAGTAAAAAATAAATAATTATAATATTATAATACATCACAATTAAAAAAGGAATAATCTTCGGTATTCGTCTACAAAAATAAAGAAATAAGATTTACTCATAATGATATTAAAAATAAACCTAGTTAGCTAGGCTAAAAAATATAACCTAGTAGGAAACAAAAAAAAAAAATTATAAGTTCATAAATGAAATAAAAAATAAAATATCATTCAAATTTCCCAATATTGATAATAAGTAATAACGTAATATATTTAGTCAAAAATAAATAATTATAATATAATACATCACAATTACCTCCGGATAAACGCATAAAAAAAAAGGCAGGTAAGTGGATGTCGCTCAGCTGCACAGTAGGTTACAAGTTGGTCATTGTTTAATGGATTGTATTAAACTTGAATTCAATGATATAATATCATTGTATAAGAAAAACGATTCTGAACGGAGACGGTTTGTCAGTCTGGATATTTTATATAGTTATTATTTATTATATCATGTAAGTTGAATTAATATTATAATTTTTTATTCGTTTCTATGGTGATAAACAAAGCGTTAGAAATTAAAATCCGATTTTAAATGGTTTTTCGTAATTTTTCGGTGGTTTTTCCCGTGGCATTATATAACTATTGAGAAAATCGCAAAATGACCTCTTTAAAGTACCATCTTGGTCCAATTTGCTAAAAGATAAGGTACTATATGTTGAAATCAAAGCACTCCTTCTGGTAGAAATTTTGTATACAGGATATAAATAAAAAAAAATAAAAAAAATAAACACCATTGTAAAACCACTAGCTTCCTCGCTCCGCTCAGAATCTAAAATAGAAAATGTAACAAAAATCAAGTTTTTATAACTTTTTAGCACAAAAACGTGGTCCTAATGTCAGTAAATAATCATTTAATGATATCTCATTATTTTTATATTTTTTCCACGTATTAATTAGAAATATAATATTTTCTTCTTGTTCTTTACGAGGCTTGTTAATATTTTGTTGTTTTAAACTATATATTTTTAAATAAGATTCACTTTGAATATCTAATAAAATATGTATAACTTGGTGAATAGATGGGTGAGATTTATAAAACTGAGCATTATAGTGGCTATGGAAAGATTCTGGCCCATTGGTCGTTCTTGCCTCTGTTGAAGGTTCAGTTGCCCATAAAATCGATGGAAAAGCGGAATCAGATGATATGTAATTGTTCAGTATATAATCGGCAAATTCAAATTTATCAGCAGGGCTATTTTCAATTAAATAAGCAAAACCTTCTTCTACATCTTCTGAGGGTAAAAATGCAAGTGCAAAAAATTGTTTCAACCAAATACCTAGTTCAGATTTTGAATTATAGTTTTTTAATAAATTATTGTCACTTTGAATTTTCCTGAACCAAGATTGGGCTAAATGAAATCTGCAAGTCATAATTTTGCAATTTGGGAAAAAATATCTAATAGCATTGTGAACATTTTTTTCAAAATCAAAATGAAAATTTGAATGATTTAATGAACTTTTCAAATCTATGTCAACCAATTTCAAACATAAATTAATAATTGTGTGCCACATTTGTACATAAGTTTCAGTTGATTTTGAAGTTAAAAAACAGTAAACTATAGAACATAATAACCATTTTGTAATAAATGTAGGTATTGTATACAATTGTTCAAAATATTTGGGTGCATATGAAAATGTTCCGTCTGCAAAAATATGGGATGATTGACTTAATAGTTCAAGATTAGTCTTGCAAGTGAATATAACTGGGCTTGAAGTTTCTTCCATGTGACAAAATAGTCAAATATAAAATGGTAAAAAGTGCGCAATTGTGTTGTGTTTTTTTCAGGTAAAAAGGTAAAAAGTGCGCAATCGTGTTACGCCCCCCGTGACTGCTTATTTTTTTTTCTATTATTAAATTTTAAATAAAAGTATAATTGTACACAACAATACAATATCTCTTAAATTTATACTTACCTTCTTTAAGCATAGCTTGTGATGAAGGTAGGAAGTTAATATTACTTATCAATATAATACAGATTGCTTATGATAACAGGATAGAGACGTTTAGTAATTATATACAAATTATACAAGTTAATTGAAATAAAATGTAGAATAGAACAATATATAATAATTAATATAAAGCAATGATATACTATAATATCTTATAATATAAATTATATAAATTTTAATTTTTTTATAATATTTTTTGCATATTTAGGTTTTTGGATTATTTTTTTTTTTAAATCTAAATCTAGAGTTATAAAATTTCAGACCAAGATGATCCACAAATTATTGACCAAAAGAAGTAAACGTATAATTAATTTGTGCATCATATGCCCTATTTTCCCTAGTTTGTTTAGAAATTAGATTTATCTATATTGTACCAATTTTCCATATTTTTTACTACCCACATAATTGCAAATATCTTATACAGTGAATTAATAGGCAAAACTTTGAATTCTTTATAACTTTGAGACGTAGATCCTTCTAAACTGTATTTATTTAACTGGACTTATTCTAATAACTTTATTTTGTTGCAGTTGTAGTGGTTTAATAGCTTTTTGATTAAGATCTCCCCATACTCGATTGCCATATTGAAAGACTGCTTGGTATTATGATAAATATATATTACGTACAATGTTAATAGGAAAAATGCCTTTAAGTAAACAGAATTTATACACTGATATTCTTAAACGCATAACTATGTTATCTATAATATGTACATTCCACCTTAAATTTTCATCATAGGTAATACCCAGGTACAGTGTAAAAGGTACTTTTAAAATTGATTTACAATTATTATTACATTGCTCCTTATCTCTACAATAATGGACAGTGATTTTATCAGAAGGCATATTTTCTTTGTTTAAAGTAAAAGTCATAAAAACTGTTTTTTTACTATTTAATAATAGTTTCTTTTAGCTTAAATGATTGACAACTGTTGTCCATTCATTTTCTGATTTTTGGTATACTGAATCCCAAGCGGGACCAGAAAAATGAACAGGTACAATGTTTCACGTAAGTATTAATTTAAATTTTTTGTTCGGAAACTTTGGGTCAACCCGTATCCCTAATTTTTTTTTTTTTTTATTTTAAAAGAATATTTACAATCTATACAACATACGAGGTATAATGAGTAAGTGTGGTGACATAGGAACATTAGACATAAATTACATAATAGGAAGGCTCCCAGCAGTGCCACCTGACCAGAAATTAGTTTTTTTTTTTTTTTTTTAATAGTTTTTCGTTAGTTTATCTTTTTTTTTTTTTTAAGCATTGAGCAGGTCTCTTGGCCATTTTATTTTTAACCTTCTAGGAATGAGTGAGGAAGTGGATAGATTTTTAATTAGTGGATTTGAATGAGGGCGAAGTTTTGAGTGGAATTTTATGTAATGAGATTTGGCTAAGTCGTTGAGGGTTGGAATATTAAAGTCTTTGTGGAGGTTTTTGTTGGTTACATACAATGGGGCAGAGGTTATTAAGCGTAGGCATATGGATTGGAATGCTTGCAAGGTTTTGGTATTTGATGGCTTTGCTGGCCCCCATAGTTGGATGCCGTAAAGCCAAGCCGGACGAATTATCGATTTGTATATCGTGAGTTTGTTGGCTAGAGAAAGTTTCGATTTTAATAGGGGTCTCAGAAGATGTAGTCTGGAATTCACAGATTTGCGTTTTTGTTTTAGATGCGAGCCCCAGGTAAGGCGTTTGTCAAATACTAATCCTAGGTACTTTACTACATCTTATGAAGGAATTATTTTGTTATTAAACGTGACAGGTGGGCAATCAGAATTGCGCAATGTAAAAGTTACATGAGTAGACTTGTTTTCATTGATTTTTATTTTCCACCGTTTTGTCCATAAGTTTATCATATTTAGGTGACTTTGGAATTTGGATCATCCGACAAGCAGTTGAGGAATCCTGATGTGACGCTGAAATTAGAGTGTCGTCGGCGTATGTACCAAGGAAAGTGAAGGATGTTTTTGGGATGTCGTGGTATCCCTAATTACAAAGGATATTTTGTATCTTGTATTGTATTTATTATTTCTACTTCTATATACTGAGTACCTAGGTAATATTAGTGAATTGACTATTTGAGATTTCAACTAAAATAATATTCCTATTTGTTTAAAAATAGGCTATAAATTAACAAACTATTCAGCTTGCATTTAGCCATTTAGGTCAAGGACGTCATTTGGGAAGGGTGCAGGAGTACAGTTTATCATGAAATATCTTGAATTACGGGCCGTGATACAAAATACAAATTATTACCTATGAATATTATCATTCGAAACACTGAGATCAGGAGTGAGTTCAGAAACGTTATCCATGTGGAATTTATTTTGTGGGAACGATATGACTGCCTATTTCATTGAACCAGTCAGTTAGCAACCAGATTACAGTGGTATGTTAGGGCTAGTTGCACCGTTCTATGTTTAAACATTGATTAGCTAATCGGTCATCAAATGTAAAGGCATTGGGTGCACACCTACTTCGTGTTTCGTGTCGTGTTCTTATTCAGACGTTTTGATTCGTTGAACCATACTTTTAATACCGTTTGTACCAAATGGTAACATCACACGATTCTATCATAACCAAACGTAACCGTGAAGTTGAAATATTTCAAGTTTTACATCGTGTGGTAACTGATGTTTGATAAAAATATTTAAATTATTATATTTTATAATCAATTGAAATAGTAAAAACTAAAAAACCGAATGTAATTACTAATTAGTGAAACATATTCGTCTTCCTTCGAATTTCGATTACTCGAGACTCAACTCTCTGAAGTCAAGCTGTTAAATTCAAAATGAATTCATATATATTTGTAAGTATATTATATTTATTTATTTATTCATGCGAATTTAAATTTCAAATGCTCCACAGTGCCCACCTACTGCAGCGGTGGCGGTGAAATACTCTAAAGAGATTGAGTATTATTTAAAATATTAACAAATATTTTTTCATTTTTATATTTAATTAAGTAATCTGTTAGTTTTTAGTGTCTGATTATTTTATTTCAGGCAGAAAAATGCGTATTGTGCAAAGTTGTGTACATCAAAAATAACAAAAATAAACATGTTTGTAATCAAAATAAATATATAGATGAAAATGGTAAATATAAAATAAATATAATAAATTCAATAGCTCTGAGTATTGTTATTACTAGGGCTCGGGACTTCTAGGAGTTTGCATGTTTATAAATAATCATTAAAAACATAGCTAAGTAATATAGAAATTTGTTTCGTAGCAATACGAGTTTAAATTTAAAATTTATTGTAGCATATTTTGCATATTTGACCATTTTTCATTTATAAGTGCATATTCGACCATTTTTCATTTATAAGTGCATATTCGACCATTTTTCATTTTATAAGTGCATATTTGACAATTGTTTATATGATTTTATAATACATAGATTTCCTGGACCTGTGATATAATAAATATTTTAAAATATTAGTATTTGTGTTTTTCTTGTCTATAATAATTTACATAGCTATTTTCAATTTTTTTTCATAATAAACATTATATATTATTAATACATTTTAGTAAATCTGGATACTACAGAATTAACTCAAATTCGGCCAAAACCAACTACAAATCTGTTACTTAACAAAACTGGCGATGAGAAAAGTAATTTAATAATAGAAAGTTTAAATGTCAATTATGTTAAAAATGTATTAATTGCTATATGTAAATTTTAGTAAACAGCCTATCGTCAAAATCAGATAATAATGTAAGGGAAGCAGATTATGGCAGATTAATAGAACTTGTGGAACTTAGGCAGCCCTTGTGGAACCACCGATTGGCTTTAAAAGATAGGCTTCCAAAAATAAAAACCATGTTATGGAATGAGGTTTATGTCGAGTTCCAATGTATTTTTTTATACATTTCCCATTATTCAATTATATACTAGTACAATTTAATTACACATAGGTAGGTAGTAATAATGAAATACTATTATTTATATTTATTTTAGGTGCATATACCTTGGATGAATTAAATAAATCATGGCAATATCTTAAACAAAGATTCACAAGGGAAAAACATTTGAAACCTTCTGGATCACAAGGGACCAAGGAGCAATGGGTCCATTGACCCATTTGAAACCATTGGAATTTTTAAATGATTTTTATGAACACAACAAAAAGTAATTTTCCCTCTATATTCAAATAATAAGTTGACTTGTTTACTTTTACTACCATTACATTTTATATTAACATATTATCTTCTATTTTATTTTTAATTAACAATTTGTTCCACCAATTAGTACTACATGCAACATATCGACTGAAAATGATATTGACTCTCCTACAGCTCAACAAAAAATATCACCAGATCCTAATCAAGTACATGTTAAACGAAATAAAAGTGAGTTTTAAGCAGTGATGCAAGTACGGGGATGCTTTTCTTAAAATATATAGTGGAAAACAGGCACAGTTATTGAATAAAATGTATTATATGAGAATGTGTGAAACCCAATTAAATCAATGTTACTTCAAATAATATTATTTGAAACCATTTTAGTCACTACAGTACTCACTAAATATACTGCAATAACTTATGTTTTTATTTTATATGATAATTATTTATTACAGCTAATAATGATGTCGGATAACTTATACAAATTTTAAAAGATACTGCTCCTGTCCGTCCACCTATGGAACCCATTGAGAAGCTAGATGATACAATGGTGTTTGCCAGGATGTTAGCTTCTCGGTTGAGTCTCTTTAAAGATGTGGGTACAAGGCTTACGGTTGAAGATAAAATATTAGCATTAGTAACAGAAGAACTAAAAAAAATAAATTATTAAATAAAAAGTTATGTTATACTATAAAAGTTAATAATTTTAATGTTTAATTTGTTGTATACTAGTAAGTGCCTAGTACATATAAAAATATTAGTCAAATGAAAGACTCAAAGTAACTGTTAAATACTTAAATGTAAATGTACTATCAATGTTCCTTAATAATATTTTAGATTCTGAGTGAAACGATGAATGTATTGATTTTACAATGATGTGTGTTTTTTTTTTTTATTTTTTTTTTATTTTTTTTTTTATTTTTTTTGTGTCTGTGTACACGATAAGTAGTCGAAATAATGCTTCGATTTTCGACTTCAGTATCTTGTTCGATTGGAAAGTGAATATCGTTGGTGCATTGGGGAGGTCAAAATTTAAATTTCCCAGTAGTTTTCAAGAGCGCCGGGAAAAACAAAAGAAAAATTAAGGAAAAACGGGAATTTTTACGCAAAATCGATTTTTCAGAAAATTGAATTTGGTTTTTGGTGTAACATTAAAACAAATGACCGTAGGCACATGCAATTTTCACTGGTTGTTTATATTTGCATCTTCTATACACGATAACATTTTCAAAATATTTTGATTTATTTTGAACAGTTTAGGGACATTTTCATTTTTAGTTTTTTTTTAGTTTTTTTTCTAGAAATATCAATAAAATTTTATTTGTTGGTTGCGAAAGCTTGAAAATTTAATAGAAGGCTCCTAATATATTGTTTCAAAGGCAGATGAAAAATATTAAAAATCCTTAGTCACAATTTTTTTTTATAAGCATTTAAAGTTCAAAAATTGACAAAATATGGAAAAATCACGAAAATTAGCAAATTATTTTGAGTTAAGAATTCGTAAAAATTTTTCTTTTTAAATCTAAGATTTGAAAATCTAATACAAGATTACTCATATTACTCATTACCTTTATCAATAAAAAAATCTCTATAGGAAAGTCAAATTAAATTTTTATGAGCGTTTGAAATTCAAATTTTTACAACATTGGATATTCACTCGATTTCTCATGTGGCAATTTCCTTTTTTTGTTGTAATTAAAAAACGAATTACTGTAGATACATGAAAATTTCACTGAATGTTTATATTAGCATTTCCTATACACCATACAATTTTGAAAATATTTTGACTCTTTTTGAGCCGTTTACGGACATTTTCAGTTTTCAATTTTTTTAGTTTTTTTTTTCTATAAATATCAATTAAGTTTTATCTGTTGAGCCAAAAAGTGTAAAAATTTAATACAAGGCTCCTGATATATTGTTACAATATCAGTTGAAAAATATTAAAAATACATAGGCACAATTTTTTTTTATAAGCATTTTAACATCGAATTTTGACAGAATTTTTCAAAATCTCGAAAATTATTAATCATTGTAATTAATAAATTATAAAATGTTCAGTTTTTATAGCTAAGGATTGAAAATTTAAAACAAGATTCCACGTAAGTAGTTAATTCTCTTACCGAAAAATCTAAAAAATATACAATCACAGTTTATTTTTATAGTCATTTTATGTTCAAATTTGAACGAAATTACATATTAAAAAACCTAGTTATTTTGTTGTGATTATAATATAATATTATTCGTGGGTACCTACTTGAAACTTCTAAAGTGTACTATTATATATATATGATAGTATCAGGGTTTGTTGTTAATGTATAACGTGTTATAAGTACCTAATGGATATTGTGATAATGTGATATGATTAATTTGGAATTTATTATAGGTCAATTTTTTTTTAATACCATAGATATGTATATAATTTGTGTTAACCTAGACTGACATACCGTCTTCGCTCAGAATCGTTTTTCTTATACAATGATATTGTATCATTGAATTCAAATTTAATAGCATCAATTATACAGTGACCCACTTGTAACCTACTGTACAGCAGAGCGACATCCACTTACCCACCTTTTATTTTATGTTTAATTTGTTGTATATTAGTAACTGCCTAGTACCTATAAAAATATTAGTCAAATGAAAGACTCAAAGTAACTGTTAAATACTTGAATGTAAATGCACTATCAATGTTCCTTATTAATATTTTTTATGTTTAATTTGTTGTGTACTAGTAAGTGCCTAGTACCTATAAAATACTAGTCAAAGAAAAGACTTACTGTTAAATGTAAATGTACTATGAATGTTGTTTGATAATATTTTATTAAAATAAAGTATAAATTTAATTTTTACACTAATTGTATTTTTTTAAATATAGTGTAAATTTAATTTTTACACTATTTGTGTTTTATACATCATATTGAAACGGACGGTATAGCTCCTATACCAGTGTAATAATTCATGAGTTTTTCACGGACTTCTTTTGCGTTTCTACTGTGTGTATTGGAACCAGTTTGTGTAATAAGCTGTAAAGCATTCGAACTTAAGTTTCTTCTCCACTGACCAGGAATAAGTAAACCATTGTTGTAGTGATCAGGTAAGGTAGCAGGACAATAGGAATTTATGCCTTAAAGAAATAATTGTACATGATTATGAAATTGAATTATATTACCTTTATAATTAAGAGCTATTATTTTTTAAAGAACTACCTTCCATTTTCTCAGATTTTTTAATATAGTTGTGCAACACAACTGCAGCTTTAATTATAGCATTGACAGTTTTTTCACTGGCTATGATAGGACGACGAAAAATTCTCCATTTTGAAGACATTATCCCAAATGTATTTTCTATTGTACGTCTGCTCCTACTTAGTCTGTCAACAATATGCAACATTTTATAATTAGAAACTAGTATTCTTAATAAATATTACCTTTAGTTGAATATGGCATGATTTTTAGGTAAATTATGTTTGCCTCTACCAGGGAATGGTCTCATTAAATTGGTAAGCAAGGGAAATGCTTCATCAGCTACTATATGGAATGGTATAGGTCCATTAACATTATCAATTTCAACCGGTTTTGGAAAATCTATACTTTCGCTGAGCATACTTTTCCCAATAACACTGTTTTTAAATATTCCACCATCACTGCATCTACCCGGAGCTCCAATATCAACTAATGTGAAATTATAATTAGCATCACATAATGCCAATAAAACAATACTGTGAGTCCCCTTGTAGTTGTAATTTGAAGAACCACTATTTGAAAATGCCTTAATATAATATACAAATACTTCAATTTTAGATCTTTGTTATGTACAGATTATAATGCATAAAAATGTATCTCAAATACTTGGTGTACAACATGTTTCCCATCAAGGGCACCACAGCAATTAGGTGAATTCCATTTCATCAGAAATTCATGAGAAATATTTTGCCAATCTTGTTTTCCAGGAACTTTTAAAACCTTTAAAAATAATAAATAAATGGTCGTTGCTCTTGTATGCAGACTTCAAATGGTCTACAATCATATACATAGACTGCATATTAGAGCAGAAACAAGAGTAGTCCGCATACAAGAGTAATATTACATTTAACTTGTAACCATTTTTAAAATAACAAACTATCTAAGAGCAGCACCAATAAATGTATTATCAAGACAAACAATATATTGTTGTTTTTTAGTTACTATTTTTTCAAGAGTATCCCATAAAGCTGTACAGCATTCCAAAATTAATTTTGAAACCGTGTCGTGTGACCAATTCTAAATGAATAAGATATATCTACCATGCTTTCACCGGATGCCATGTAACTATAATTTATATAAAAATATTTATGAATAGCATGTTACCACTGATCAATATTGAAGTTGTAAGAATACCGAATAGTTGCAGTTAAACATGCACCAACTGATAAAGTGTCAGGTCTGGTAGGAATTCTTTGTAAAAATGGACCAACATGAATGATCAATTCCTCAAAAGCTGTAGAAGTCATCCTCATATAATTATAAAATAATGCTGAATTGTTTATTTGATAATCTTTTATCAAGCAATAATAATCACCAAGTATTTTACGTTCTTTAAATATTGGTTTTACATGCCACTTTCTACTATTTTTTCTAAAAAAAAAAATAAAAGTCACTAAATTAAACAGTGGAAGTAGTTAAGCAAATTAGACAAACACATTAAACATCAAAGAATAGGTAAATAAATATATTAATACTATATTAATATCAAGACTCTGATTTAGTAGTTTATTTTACAAATAAGTACCCATATGAATTAAAAAAAAATGTGTTAATACATACCTCTGTCTATTTTTGATTGATTGTAATTGTAGTAAACCTCAAGGTGACACGTATTCATTGATATTCTAAGTGTTCGCACTTTCGTTACCTTGTTACCTACTAACGAAAATGCTCACGTATTAATAGTATTGGTCAACTCTTTAACGACTCTTTCCTTAATCATGTATCACGTAGCACTATTTATTCCTTATTCAAAAGCACGTAGCCTTAAATATGACATTGAATGTTTATATAAATATAGGTGTTTTATGCAATGTAATTTAGACTTAAGTTATTACTGTAAGTACTCACTACGGACACGCGGACTCCTACGGAGTGTTTATTGTCGTCGTGTCCATGCTTTTAATCAAATAACTAATTTAATTTTTATTATTTTACTAATCAATATTATTATACCATTCTTTAACGAAATTCAAAGTGTTGTATTATATTATTTAAAATAACCTTTTCCTTTCAACCATCGGTCGTAAACAACGGAGCTGCACCGTCGTAAAAGAAACGTTGTTCACAGCAGTGGCAGGGCTGTGCACTACAAATTTGGTGTCAGGTGTTGTCTTTATCTACAAAGTTTCGTAGATATGTTTTTAAAGTTTTGTGAGATCTTTCTAAAAACCCGTTAGTCTGCGGATGCCATGGGGTAGTTTTTGATTTTTTTATCCCCAAAAGTTTGCACATTTTCTTAAAAACATCTGATAAAAAATTCGTTCCGCAATCCGTTAATACCGATATCGGGATGCCATAATTGCATATAAAGCATTCGACAAACGCCTGAGCTACTGTTTCTGCATCGGTAGTTCTTAAGGCTACCGCGATGGCATAACGTGTTAATTCGTCCTGCATAGTAAGTATGTACAGGTTGTCTGATGAAGTTTTTGGCAGTGGACCCACAATATCTAAACAGATACGTTCAAAAGGTTTTGTGACGGTAGTAGTGATTAGCATTGGTTGTCTCATCGTCCTGTTCGTCTTATTTTTTTGGCATACTTCACAATTTTGTATGTAATTTTTTACATCTTTTTTTAAGTTTTTCCACTGATATTGTGAGTTCATTCTTTTGATTGTACGTGATACTCCCGAATGTCCTCCGATTGGTGTGTCGTGAAATTCATAAATAATTTTCTTTTTTTCTGTTTCCGAAAATTGTTGTTCTTTAAAAATTTTTACAGTAATTCCTGAATTTTTGAATTTATATCTAAACATAGCTCGAACCCGTTGGAAACCGCTTAATGTCGTCAGTCCTTCCAGTCGAGTCGTTGAAAAATTTTTTATTCCGTCTTCCTCACAGTTTTTTTTTATGTTGGAAATTGCAGATAATATGTTTTCAGGAGTTAGTTCGCTTAAATGCGTTGGCTTAATTTTGAAAAATATTATGTTTCTCCCATCTTTATTATATTTAATAAATTTATTATTTATGTCGTTCCTTTCTGACAAATCTATTTGATTCCTATCAATAATGTCCCTAATGGCTGTTTGGGTAATAATTAAATTCTCTGGTATAGGTAATATTAAGTTATCAGTCGGATCTGCATTTTTAATACTACCCTCAATTTCAAGTATTTGTGAATAAAATATCGGCTTTTCTTCAGCTTTTATGAATAATTCGTAGTCATTGCTACCAGTGTCTGCATCTTTAACCACGTGTATCCGAGACAGACAGTCTGCGTTTGTGTTTAATGTCCCGGCTCGATATTTTATTTCATAATCATATTCCTCTAACTGGAGTCGCCATCTCATTAATTGAGATGAACAGTCTTTAAGGTTGAACAAGTAAGTTAAAGGTCGATGGTCCGTTATAATTGTGAACCTTCGCCCATAAAGATAAGGTCTGAAATGCTTAACGGCCCATACGATTGCCAGCAATTCTTTCTGGATGACACTATAATTATTTTCGGCCTTATTTAAAGTCCTACTTGCGTATGCAATAGGTTTATCTTCGTTCGGTTCTCCTTGGGAGAGTATTGCCCCTATTGCATACTGACTGGCATCTGTGGTTAAGTTGAATTGTCCTTGTTCCCATTTCGGATAAATCAATAACGGTGGGCTTGTTAGTACTTTCTTTAGTTCCTCGAATGCATTCTCACATAGGTCATCCCATATAAATGGTGTATCCTTTTTCAATAAGTTTGTTAAAGGTTTGGCTATTTTTGCAAAATTTTTTACGAACCTCCTGTAGTAGTTTAACAATCCTAGAAAGGATTTTATGTTTTTCGCATTTTTCAATTTAGGGTAATTTTGGATACATTTTATTTTGTTTGGGTCCGGTGATACTCCGTTTTCATTTATGATATGCCCCAAATATAGTACTTCTTTTCTTAGAAATGCACATTTACTTGGTTGCAATTGTAGTTTGTGCATCCGTAGTCGATCGAAAACTTTTCCTAATTTATTTTGATGGTCGCGTAAACTCGATCCATGTACTACGATGTCGTCCAGGTATGCGGTACATAATTCTTCCAACCCTGTTAAAACGGATTTCATTGCTCTTGAAAAGGTCGCGGGCGCTGAACTCAATCCAAACGGCATTCGTAGAAACTCGTAGTGTCCGGATTTGGTTGAGAACGCTGTCTTATGTGTGTCCCCACTGTTTATACTTATTTGATGATAACCGCTTGCCAAATCCAACGTGGAGAAGTATTTAGACGATCCAAGGGATTCTAGTATTTCTACTAAGTTAGGTAATCCGTATGCTTCGTTTTCAGTTACCTCGTTTAACTTCCTGAAATCGACGCATACCCGTAATTTCTCTTGTCCGTCGGTACCCGGTTTTTTTTTAACTACCACTAGTGGAAAATTAAAAGGTGAAATTGAATTTTTTATGATGTTGCTTTTTTTCATATCACTGATCTGTTTCTCGATTTCCTCTTGATACGCCCACGGTAGTCTGTATGGTCGAATGTTAATAGGTTTTACGCAGCGTGGCGTGTTTATATAATGCTTAACCACGTCTGTTGTGTTTAGACAATCACCTTCTAAAAAAAACACATCCGAATACTTATTGCATAAATCTATAATACTGTCACGTTCCTCGATGTTTAGGTCATCAGTTTTGATAGCTTTATTTAGTAATTGAATACGATTCGTTGTGCCCTTGACATGCTTTGTGTTCTGCGTTTGCTCGTCACGATCGCTATTAATGAAATATACGTGATCGGAGTACGGTTCCCATTGTAAATTTTCGGTGGACAACTCGTCGATCACGAACGGTTGCTCCGAGATATTAATTATATTACTTACGATTTTATTTCCGTGCACGGGACTGAGGCTATTGGCAATTATCACGTCTTCATTTATTTCTTGTTTTTGAATTGTAATAACTTCATGGCCTACTGCTTCCTCTGCGTTTATTGTTACAATACAGTTGCTCCGTGGTGGTATTATAATACTTTGGTCATTTTTGATCGAGTAAGGAATCCTTAGTAACTTATTTTCAAAATCTATGTGCATTGATCCCCGTTCCAAAAATTCATAACCTAATAAACCGTCCTGGCTTATTGGAAAATCGTCGAATATTATATCGAATCGAATTAAAAATTCTCGTCCTTCGATGCTAATAATCATATCGACAGTTCCTATGGTTTCTACTGGAAGTGAATTTATGCCTTTTAGATCCCCTTTGTTCTGTTCATTTATTATTAACTGTCCTTGTAACTTTGATATCTTAATAAGATTTTTGTTGGCACCCGTATCTATTAGAAAAGTTTGTTGATTATCGGTAAAATGGGTGGAGGCGCAGCTAATGGTTGGACCGTTTAGTGGACATAATGTTTCTCCCCTCTCCAATTTCTCTAAGTTATGGTTGCGTTGGGGTGGAACTATTTCCGAATCCCCTGCGATTACGCGAATATTATTGTTACTTTTATATTCGTCTACGGACCGGTTCCCTTGCGCTTCATTAGAACTATTTCCTTGTTTCCTTTTTTGTTCATTGTAAATTCGTTTTCTACATTCGCTTATGTCGTGGTTTGGTTTTTTACAATATTTGCACACCTTAATGTTCCCGGTATTTTCTTGTTTAACCTCAGTTTTAAAATCACGATCATAAGTTGGGTTACGATAATTTGGTACTTTATGTGTGCTCGTACGGCATTCATTCGCGTAGTGCCCTATTTTTTCACAACGATTGCATTTAATATTTTTTTTCCTCGTATCCCTATAGTTATTTGTTGACGGTGGTTGTTCGGAATAAAACGATTTTTCCTCTTCGATGGCTATAAAAACCGCCTCCTCAAGGCGAGTTACCTGTCGAGCTTTTAGGATAATTCGAATGGAATATGATACTCCCGAGATAAACACGTTTAATGCGTGTCCTTGTATCGTTTTAGCAATAATAGCTGCTTCCTCTGCAGTTTTATTCATAGTTGAGACATGCGTAAGCTCATTGTAAGCTTTTTCGATTCTCCCGGAAAAACTAGCAATAGATTCATTTCTATTCTGTCTTATAGAATTTAATTGATTTTGCAGAAATGTGGCTGAATGTGATGCGCCAAAAATAGTTCGAAAATGACTCTTAAGTTCCTCCCATGAAGTTATTTCCCTATATCTAACGGCTTCAAAAGCTTTCCCTTTTAATTCGGATAAAATTCCTTTTAATATTTTAGGTTTGTTAGCGTCTATTACGTTTTCTAATAAAAATTCGCATTTTTGTTCGAATGATTTTAGCTCAGATTCACTACCCCCCTCGAAGCTTGGGATAGATTTTACGGCGCTACCTAGACTAATTGTATCTGCGATTGCCATTTTTATTCTTAAATTTTCTGGGTTATAGTCAATTATTTTCCAATCTACACTCGGACTTGACGTCATGCAATCAATATATAATTCAAGTAACTTACAATTGTTGCGTGTACATTTGTGCTGGCGTGATGGAAGACCTCTGGAAATTCGCCACGATAGCTTGATTGGAACAAACTGTTCGTGTGACCAAGTTCACCTGGAATTTGGGTTTGATGTTGGTCGAGAAAAAAAAAACTCGGCAGCTGGTCCGTCGGTGGGCCTCAAGTCGTTGGAATTTGACCTGATGGTTGAAACAGCACCCCACACCTGACACCAAATTTGTAGTGCACAGCCCTGCCATCGGTCGTAAACAACGGAGCTGCACCGTCGTAAAAGAAACGTTGTTCACAGCAGTGGCAGGGCTGTGCACTACATAATGCACAAATTATAATTATTTTGCGTCGATATAGACTCATATTATGTTCATAACTATTGTCCATTTTTAAATTTAAATAATGTAATTAACTTGATTAACATTTAACTGGATTAACTCATAATAGTTAATACTTAATAGTACTAGTACATTGTATAAATTATGTCATAAATCATAATATTATATTAAATATTAATATCAATTATCTACTATCATGTATCAATGGCGGGAATATGTTTAATATGTCCTATACCATTATTACCAAGTTGTACCGATAAACATCACAACTCCACGATACAACACGACACGAAACACGAAATGTTTGCAAAATGTGTGCACCCGCCTTTAATCGTCGATTAAATCTCCGTGTGTTGTACGGTTGGCGATTTGGTTATGATTTGTTAATCACTGATCAAAACAAGGTATTATTGTTTTTATACAATATTTTCATTTTTTTTTTTCATTACAGTTGGTAATATTCATAGACATAATATAGATGGACTGCGCGTTCCTCCCCCCTCGCCATCAATAAATTCAGCCATAATAACAAGACATGAGAAAGTAAAATAGCATGGATAAAACATTTTTACTGTTTTTATTCCAAGGTGTATTTTGGTTTAAATAAGAGTGATAACTGATAAGACTTGTAAAGTGTATGTCTATGATTGATTCCGTATTTCCGTATCATGGAGGAAAGCTGTTAGATAAACAATTTTCCATGATTATTTACCTTCTACCACGATTATAAAGAACAGGTTATGCGTCGGAAGGAATATTTTCGGTCAGATTTTGTTACGGCGGTGTAGTTCTTAAAACCGCCGAGCGCTGCAAGTCATCCGTGTTACATATTAACATTTTCCTATACAAACCATGTTAAAACTAATTTTTTAATTGATTAATTGACAAACCTTTTGTTTTAATATTAGCAGTTTATTCATAGGCAATTTATAGACCTGCATTTTGGGTGTAGTCTACTGTATTTTTAGACCTCTCTTTTTTTTATTTCGGCCCTACTAACGTCTAACAATGTATACAAACTTTGATAATATTAAATTATTTTTCATCAACCTGATTGAATTATTATTATTAATTATAATATAATTTTTAAGAGATGTGCGATGGTGTTTTAAAAATATTTTGATAAATTTTAAATTATTTAATATTTTTGTTTATTTTTTTTTTAGTGGTTTTGCAATGTTTGAAAAATGCCTATTGCCTAGTAATTTAATAAAATGTTCTTCATAATTTTTAAATGGAAAAATATACCTAAATTCACTACAATAGGGGCCAGTTCTAAAGACTTAATTGTGGGGAGGGGGGGCTAGATCATAATTTTCACAAATAAATAATGATTATTCGGTGACGACAAAAACTATATCTCAATAATCAGTTATTATGTGGTCACTTACATTAGGAACCAGGAGTTAGAAATTAGTGTATGTATTATGTATATCATTGTGTTTTTTAGTATTTAAAAGTATAACGTTATTCTGTGTAGTACAAAGTAAATAGGTACATTTATATATATTATATTTACATATACCAATTCGAGCCCTAATGTAGTGCCAAAACTAGAGTTTATTGGATTAAATTAGTTTAATCAAATTAACTCTACATATCAGATGGTAATTTCCTTTTTTTCACTGGGTTTGACAAATATTTTGGACCCGGAAATATACTTGGAACAGCATCATGAACAAGCTTTGCTCGTTTTAAATTTATCTATAAAAACGTTTAAGACATTTTTTTATAAAAAAAGATTCATTGAACAAAGGATAAGTTACAGTACCTAGGTAATACCGTGACTTTTGAAGCACCAGAACCAGATTCCCAAGTTCTAACAATTTGATCAGGTGAAAATGTTTTTCACAAATCACTGTCTTTGAGTTGACAACAAGATTAGCACGAGGAATAGATTTTTCCCATTTTTCCCTCAAAATTTCATTTTTAGGAAATTGAAACAGTGAATAGTGAAACTTTTTCTGGGTTTGATTTATATCCTGACGTACAAAACACAACCCAGCAAGAAGATGGCATGTTTCGATAATTCGGAAATAAATAATATAATAAAATAATAATATATTGACGTATGACCCCACTATGACAATAATATTAAATATTAATAATATATTATACGATTCGTCTTCACAAATCACAATAGATGATTTATATTTATGAATTATGACGACAATGAACAATTCGTTTAGAGCCCGGTTAACTAGCAGCGCCTACCTAGTGGTAAATAGCCGAACTATATCACCGTAACAATTTCTGACCGCGGTTGTGCCATACAAATCTTATACCGACGGATAACCTGTTCTTTATAATCGTGCCTTCTACATAAGTTTATTATTGCTGACATGATAAGGGCTGAACGCGCAGTCCATCTATATTATGTCTATGGTAATATTCATGCGGTACTCTGTCTTATCACTAATAATATTATCATTCTACACAAATATTACAAAAATTGAAAAATTATTCAATAAATGTAATAGTTATCCTATATTCCTATTGTTAATAAATTGTTTTTAGTTTTTTAATTGTTATTTTTATAAGTTTTATAATAATGGACCAACGTAAAGTGATGAAACGTACAACTAATTTTACGACAGCTGAACAAGATTTGTTAATTGCGTTGGTCCAAAAATATAAGTCAGTTATTGAGTGTATGAAGACAGATACAGTCAATTCATAGTAAGAAAATCATCTTATATCATCATTAGAAATATGATTAAACAAATTAATACATAAATAATTATTATGGAGCATTTTAATTCAATTTCAGTAAAACATACCTATATTGTTACATTATGATTGCTATTTGCTAGTTATGTGAAAGTAACACATAAATATATATTAATCATACATTTGTTAATATATAAAACAATAATAATAATAATATAATACATGAACTTTTACCCCTTCATTAGCCTCAACCATGGTTTTCGATTTTATATGAAAAATTAATGTTTTTTATGATATAATAACATATTAAAAGTATTTACTAAATAGTAAATAGTAAAATCAAACCAAAACATTTAGTTTTAATTAAAATATAACTATTATTTTTTCTATCAAATAGAAAAAGTTTAAAATATAGCTGATGATCAACCATCTACCTCTACTCCAAAAAGAGACTGGACAAACTACACTCCTGTTGACCTTAAATCAAGATCATCATTAACAAATTATAAGGCAGATGGTACATATTTTATAAAATATATTAATAAATTTAAAAAAAAAATAATTATAAATTATTGTTTTAGATGGAAACGTGTCCAAAAAACATAAGACATACCAGGACAAAATTAGTAACTGGGCATCAACTCGCGTAATGTTAAGTGAGGAACAACAAAATGCTTTCATTGAACAGCACAACTTAAAAATTGATTTTATGAGAAAGAAACACAATGTTGAGATTAAAATTATGGAAGAAAAACATAAAATTGAAATTGAAAATGTATTACTACAAAAAGAAATATTACACTTAAAAAAATGTAATATAATTCTTTATGTTTTGTTTATAAATTTTTAGTATACCTTCATGTAGGTATCTCCTAACCAAAGATATAGATAAGATACCTATAAAGACTGTGATTTGTTTTCTATTGTTTATTAGTTTTTTATTTAAAGTTATAATACATTAATTTTTCAAAGAATTAAGAAACTATACTTTATTTAATTACTTATTTTTAAAGTATCTAATTATCTGTTTTCTGGTGCTATTAACTGCATTCCTACTAATATTATCCCCAGCATTATTGAAGTTTGTAATTTGAATGGATGACTACTGTTCTGTAGTGACTCTAAGCAATCTTTCGCCAAAATTACAAGCTATATTGTGTAATACTGCTGTGGCAACAATTATGCTTTTTAATTTATATACAATAATGCTTTGTCATGTATTAAATTTGTTGCAGATTCCAGCCAGTCACCTCATACCCCTACATATACAACAACACTTAAAAGAAAATTTAAAAAAAAATTGTTTGATACACCAAAAAAAGCCAACCTCAAAAAGCGAATTAAACTTTTACAACAAACGGTTAGAAGGCAGAACACAAAAATAAATACACTTGAGGTTTTTATAAAGAAGCTAGAAAACAGTAGTCTCACTTATGCCGGAGTCATCAGCCAATATGCGTGAAAAGTGATTATTCTCTTTTGAGACAGGATATAAGAATATACAGTAGAACCTTGATGAGTCGAAGTTCAAGGTAAATTAAATTTATTCCACTTGTCCAGATTTTCAACTTACTAAGGTTATGGTAGCTTAGGTTACCTATATTAGGCAAGGGGACAGAATTTATTTTGACTTATTAAGGTTTTTGCCTTATCTAGGTTTGACTTATAGAGGTTCCATTGTATATATTAATTATGTCCGGATTAGTGATGACTGATTACCGGATGAGTGAGACTTAATTGTATATTTATATATTAATAAACTATATTGTAATTTTTATTTATAAAAATTTTTCCTATCAGCAATTGATGTCTACTATTGGATCCTGTACTGATAGAGAAACTACTAATATAATTTAAAAAAATTTCACTGAGGTTTTTTTAAAAGATATTATAAATAATGGTAATGTGGCTCCTACTGCAAGGCGATACAGTGAAGAAGTAAAAAAGTTTGCAACTACACTTTACTTTTATTCTCCAAAATCATATAACTATGTTAAGTATATATCCTCAATAACTGAAACAATTATATATTTGAGTTATAGAAATTGTAATTTTTAAAAATACATTTTAATTAATTTTACTGGAAACTATTATTTTAGAAGTTATAGCCCTTCTAAAGTTTGCGATTTTACGTTTATGCGCTTGCGCGCAAGGCTACTTGACTGCCGCTCGCAGTGCTATAACAAATTTTTTTCTGCGATTTTTTAACAAAAGTCGATCTTGTTGAGATAGATGACATTGAGGAGTTAGAAAGTGAAAATAAATTACATAATGATTGTATGATATAAATTTGTAAAAATTAGTATTAAATATATTTTACACTTTTAAATTATTTATTTTAATTGGTCTAATACCTAGTCTAATTAGGTACTCAACTATAGTCTACATTTCACCTTAATAATGACGTGATTCATAATATTATTCACCCAAAAGATGGCTGTCCCACAAATTGTTAAAATACCTAAAAAAATTGTTATAAGCGCTGCGCGTGGCAGTCAAGTAGCGTTGCGCACAATCACATAAACGTAAAGTCTTAAATCGGTACATTTAACATCAAAAAGGTGGGTAAGTGTATACCTACTGCATGTCGTTCTGCTGTACAGTAGGTTACAAATGGGTCATTGTAATGGATGGTGTTAAATTTGAATACAATGACATAATATCATTGTATAAGAAAAACAATTCTGAGCGAAATATATCTACTATGATAATATTAATGTGACTAAAGTAATTTATATAGGTATAACCTATTTACGTGGAGCCTTGTTTTAAATTTTCAATCCTTGGCTATAAAAGTTGAAAATATTTGGAAAATGTTATGTTGTATAGAAAATGCTAATATAAACATTCAGTTAACAATTGCATTTACGGTAATTTGTTTAAGAGTTGCACCAAAAACCAAAATCGATTTTCTCGAAAACAGATTTTGCGTAAAAATTCCAGTTTTTCCTTAATTTTTCTTTTGTTTTTCACGGCGCTTTTGAAAACTACTTTGAAATTTTTACTATTGAGACCCCACAAAGTACCAACTAGATTCACTTTCCTATCAGAAAAGATGCTGTTGAAAAAAATCTAGGCATTTTTACTGTCCTAAATGGCGATGACAGACACAAAAATAAAAAAAGAACACACATCATTGTAAAATCAATACATCATCATTCCACTCGGAATCTAAAATTTACGGGAGTCAAATAAAATTTTTACGAACCCCAAAAAAATTAAGAACTATATTCAAATTTACCATCTATGTAAACCCATTCTGCTATTGATAATATTTTTACATTTGTTTTGCACCCAAAAATTATAATACCATTTACTTTATCATTACTAAGAATAAAATTTTCATCTCGATTGGTTACCACCTGTATATCATCCAGCATATTTTGAACTTCTTCCCCAGATTTTGGCAAAGGAGGGAATTTCTTTCGCTTTGCATTGTAAAGATTTCGCTTGATATTATACAAGTTACTTATTTACAAAGCTTCAGATCGAGGAATGCTTTTATAATAACAGTACACAATATTTTACTAGATTTCTCATTATTATCTTCAAGAGCTTTACGTTTTGCCGATACTGACACAATTTGCCGTTGTATATTTTGATCACTAAAAATACAATGATAATTTTAGGTTTTAAAAATTAATACTTTTAAAATATATTATTTAATTAAGTTGTATATTATGTATAATACTATAATATTGTACTTGCCTTTTTGCACTATGTTTATCATGATCAACATTTTGTTCAGCGATGTTTGTAGTTTCACCAAAGGTTTTCACAAAAGCTTTGAAAGTTATGATTATACATCGCCATTTTGTTAATCCAGAAGTTAATCCAGAGGTCTATTTACTTCAGAAAATTTAAAATTGTTTAATACTAAAAGTATATTTCCACTTTCTGATTCGATAAATTGAGCCATTATAGCGTAGGTATAAGCGTATACGAGCGTAGACCCTAGGACGTGTACTGAACATAATTTATAATATTTCTATCTGATATTTCCAATTATTAGATCCACAATATTGTAGTCAAAGCTGATAAGATATGACATGATTGACGATTGTCGTTAGAGATACGATTGTTCCGTGTTCGTTTTTATTTTGTGACTTCCCAATTCTATAACACGCGCCGCGTCGCGAAAAGTACGGTCGCGTCGTACAGTCACGGAACGCTTAGTTTAAAAATATTTATTTTTCCGGGCGGAATTTACAAATCCATTTTTGTACCTGTATATTTCCTCTGGCGGAATTTACATGTACCTTTTTTACTTGGATATTTTTCCGGGCGGAATTTACAATCTCCCAGTAATACACGGGTGACAATTTACGCAATGGTCAATGCCAATATTGTACGGACCCGCTCAGCCAGACTGTTTGTGAAATAATAATGACTCTCTTGCACGTAGGTCCGCCACGGAGACAGTGGTTACGTCCAGACACGACGGCGGCGATACGGCTCACAACGCCATCTCTGGAGCGTTGTATACGTAACACTTTTACAGTGTTGCCGCGTCTAAATATGAAGAGTTTCGATTATATCATCAAAAAGTTTCGAAAAATCCCCACTTTTTTTTTTTTTGTACTCAGACCTCGCTTCGCTCGGTCTTCGCAGTTATAGCCACGGTTTAAGTTATATATCTACAACCGTGGACCGTGGTTATACCTATACCCTTGTCCCACACGACACACCATCAGACACGATTAAAGATAGAACAGCTGAGTACCTAGATAAGATGTAATTGTTTATTGATACCACATCTGTCTAACTGATACCATAATCAATTGTGGTACAATAATTAAAATAAAAAAATATAATATGATTGAATTATGTATTAAAATAATAAACAGTAGACAATGTAAGATTATAATTTATATATTATAATTTAATAAAGTTTATAAAGCAATTTAGGAGCTTCCTCGATCCAACAATGTAACCAAAAATACATTATAATAATAACAAAACAATTAAATGTATAAATTAACAAAGTAATGAAAGCAGTAAGTAAAAAATTAATAATATTAAATAGAGAATATTTGATATATTAGGTAATAAATAATAATAGATTTATAGATTAATATATTAAAACTTAATAAAGCTTAAAAAACAATTTAGGAGCTTCCTCGATCCAACAATGTAACCAAACATAAATCATAATAATAACAAAACAATTAAATGTATAAATCAATCAATAAATTAACAAAGTGATGAAAGTAGTAAGTAAAAAATTAATAATATTAAATATAGAGAATATTTGATACATAAATAAATAATAATAGATTTATAGATTAATATATTAAAACTTAATAAAGCTTAAAAAACAATTTAGGAGCTTCCTCGATCCAACAATGTAACCAAACATAAATCATAATAATAACAAAACAATTAAATGTATAAATCAATCAATAAATTAACAAAATGATGAAAGTAGTAA
Source organism: Macrosiphum euphorbiae (assembly GCA_949089665.1). Lineage (NCBI taxonomy): Eukaryota > Metazoa > Arthropoda > Insecta > Hemiptera > Aphididae > Macrosiphum > Macrosiphum euphorbiae. The sequence goes on along the minus strand of CARXXK010000002.1, from coordinate 47,692,912 downwards.
GTAAAAAATTAATAATATTAAATATAGAGAATATTTGATACATAAATAAATAATAATAGATTTATAGATTAATATATTAAAATTTAATAAACTTTAAAAAACAATTTAGGAGCTTCCTCGATCCAACAATGTAACCAAACATAAATCATAATAATAACAAAACAATTAAATGTAAAAATCAATCAATAAATTAACAAAGTGATGAAAGTAGTAAGTAAAAAATTAATAATATTAAATATAGAGAACATTTGATACATAAATAAATAATAATAGATTTATAGATTAATATATTAAAACTTAATAAAGCTTAAAAAACAATTTAGGAGCTTCCTTGATCCAAAAATTCATGAAAATTCCTTCATTTCATCATTTCTTCATTTATTTCAAAATTATAACATGATTTTTTTTGAAAGTTTAGTATGTTTTTTGAATTAAGTATTCCGCTTAAAGTTTCAGTTTCTAGCCTATTTCTGGTTTTGGTTTTATTTAGATTTATTGTGCTAAAAACTCTCTCAGTAGCAGCGCTACTATGTGGTAATGTTAAAATCAATTTTATAAATTTATTTAATAAGGGAAATAACTCGCTGTCATCCCCTTTTTTCATATCTTTTACCGTTTTCCAAAATGCAATTGTTTCATTATTGTAGTCTTCGATACTGTTTTTTAGTAACCGCCACTCTCTATCCAAATCGTTTAAATCCATATTTAATATTAATTCAAAATGTGTAGCAGCTGGAGCAATTGATACTATATTGGATATGTTATTTGGGTCTAAGAAACTTAATGCTTTCAATGATTTGATATAACTGGAGTTAAACGGAAATCGTTTGTAAAACTGATGAGCTCCTTCAATAAAAAAATTAAGGCAGTTATTTATACACACATCTTTTTCATTATTTTTAATAATATTGTTTGAAAGATCAGTCATACACTTTCCTCCTAAATATATTTGCTCATTTGGAAGATAATGAATTGGATTTCGATATTGTATTTCAGAAATATCATGTTTTTTCAAGTAATCTGGCTTAATATAACAGTCAAGTAATGTTCTATACGCTGCACTCATTTTATTATAAATTTGGTGAATTTTTGGTTTTTGTGATTGAAATTCAAGATTCAAATCGGTAAAAATTGGTAAGACAAACTCAAGAAATTTCAAATAAAAATGATTTATTGGATTAATCAATTTTATATTTATATTTTTAGCATGGTTGTCAATCAAATGTTCACCCTGAAAATATAACTTAAGTGCATGCCATTGTTCAAGTACTCGTTTAACACAGGCATAAAGTGATAACCATCTGGTTTGGCTTGGTTGTAAAAGTTTGTGAGGTTTAACCTCTATAAAACTCTGAAATTCTTCAAAATGTGTCTGTCGTTTGTAACTATACTTCATATACGTGTAAATTTCACGCATTAGTTCTTCAACTTCATTGGGAATTTTTTTACATGCATATGATGCACACAAAGCTAATGAATGGCATAGACATTTAATTACAAATATGGAGGGAACTTCATTTTCTAATAATGTTTTTACTGAATGGTGTTCTCCAAACATAACATTGGCTCCATCTGAAGCAAAACCAACTAGATTTGATTTATATGGAATATCATAACTTTTAAAAAAATGAATAACTGACTCAAAGATAGCTTGAGCTGTTGCATTTTTTACTTTAATAAGTCCAGCGAATTCATCTCTGACTTCGTAGCTGTCAGTATCCACTATACGGGTAACTATGGCTAAATGTTTAATACTAGATTTATCGGTCGACTCATCAATCATGATAGAAAACATTTGATTCTTCATCCTTTGAATAAGATTTTGAATACCACATTCTCCAATCACATTGCAAACCACTGACGTTGCTTTAGTTCGATTGCATTTAATATTTTTAATAACGTCAGAATCTTCACCAATTATTTTAATTAATGAAACCAGATGGTCAACCGTTCGTAATGCAATGTTGTGTTCGACTATAAACATTGACAAACGAATTTCTGCCTCTTTGGTTTTTTTAGCAATCTTTGAGGCATTTTTGACTGTTGTCATCTTATTAATCTCTAGTGTGTTTTTCCTCGAACGAATTAATGAAACGTGTTTATCACTGTTTCCGTGTTTTTTAACCGCAGATATACCACCCATTAAATCAATTTTACAAAACTTACAGTTAAAATATGTATCACCCTTTATGCTCTTCATCAACCATGGTTTTAGGTCATCGTCATTCAGCCAATCAACTCTAAATCGGTGCGTGAATTTTCGTTTAGGTGCTTTTAAATTTTGGTTTTTGATCAATTTTCCTTCCTCGGAACTGCTTATATCAGACGACATGCTTAGGTATTGCTTAAGCAGTTAAGCATGAACTTCAAAGATACTTGGCACGCGATGTACGGTAAGCTAAACAACAAGAAACGGTAAAAGAACAATGGTCAATGACGCACAAATGCACAATACACGAATTACGAACTATCAACTAACAAATCAAACATTAACGAAATTACGAATATCGGAATATTCAATATTGTAAATTTGAAAAGAAGACAAAGCTATTGGAGGTTAAATACTTCAATCATAATTCATAGATAATAAAATATGTATTTATAGTTTTTCATTATCTATATTACATTATATTACTCTATGGTATATTATATGGGTTCAATGAGTATTTTTGTGTATCATTCATATTGCGTAAATAATTATTAAATTATGAACTATCTTCCACATTTTTATATTTTTGTAAATTCAAATTTAATATTTAATTTTACCTGAAATCCCCACATTTTCTTCAAATAATACAAATCCCCAACATTTTCCCCAAATCCAAAAAATAGCACTCAAAATCCCCAAAGTGGGGAAAAATCCCCACGTCTGGCAACACTGCACTTTTACCAGGGGTACGAAACTCCATGCGTTGGCTGAACAGGCGATTGCGGCCATGAACAGGGGGGCGTGGCATACGTGAAATAGGAAATGGTAAACAAGCCGACCCCGCGTAGCGTATCCCGCCTATGTTTCGGGATACGTTTACATAATACGGGTGACTTTGAGTCTAACATCATGTTGATACGGGATACGTTTCCATGTTTTTCGGAGGTTCAGACTTCAGATCATAGGGAAACAAAACCCCAATCAGCTGATCGAGTTTCGCTTCTATATTTTTCTGTGCTTTTACTATTGCACACTCTTAGGCTGGGGCCACACGGACGCACTAAAGCCTGTAGCCCAGTCGAATTAGACGAAAATAATGCTTCAGTTCGGAAAAAATTCCATCAAGCTGAAATTTGGCATACACCTTTATAACGTCGTCATAAACAATGTGTAAAAAGTCGACCACGAAATCACGTGCGCGTCAAAGGTTATTCGAGGTCAAAGGTCATGAAAATAGCCTTTTTTTAATATCTCGCTTGTTGCTGGTCATACGATAAAATATTTCATACAAAAGTTGTAGAGGAAGAAATTTTCTACAAAAAAGAAACTATGACATTTTCACGTAAGCTCTTTACTGTATAAGCCTTCAGAAAATTAGTGTCACGCTTGTGGGCCCACTATGGACTATGCTGACATCTAGCAACCAAGCAACCAGTCGTTTATTTCAAAATATATTTTATTTCCATCAACATTTATAATATTATAATATTCTAATAATATTGTGTGTACCTTCTACATCCATGTTATAAATATATTTAACGTTTTTATTTACATAAAAATATTTCCCTCCAAAAATTGTATCTTAATGTATTAATTTGCATAATATATGATATATATATATATATAAAATAAAATGTAAATGAATTATTCAGTATTCCTATTTTGTTTTTATTTTATTATCCTTAATTAAATGAATATGAATTTGTTGTTTTCCCCATTGTGGGTCAAAAAAGGTACAAAAAATATCTTCGTAAGTAGTATTAAAATTATACATTTAATCGTTATTAGAACAGTTGTAGGAATTATTTACAGTACTATACCTATACAATTATAATGATTAAATTGCAATTAGTTAAATTAATTGTAGATTTGGATTTCCAAAACAAAAAATCTTTTTTGATAAATGGGTTTCATTATTACAGACCATAAATACAAAGTATGTAAATAAAATTTCACATAGGCTATGTGAAAAACATTTCAAAGCTAGCCATATTATAGGAAACTGTATGACCACAGTAGGTGTATATTTATATTTTTTTAATTAATTGGAAAACTATAAGTCACAACTTATTTTATTTCATTCTTCTTATTATTAGCTACAAAGGGGACGTAAATATTTAAAACCAGATGCTGTACCACAGGTACCCAATTTCAGAAAAATAACTTACATTAAATATACTGAGTAGATAAATATTAAATTAAACATTTTTTTTAAGATTGATATCGAGGACAATATGTTACCACCAACTGATATAAATAATTCTGAACCATGGCATTTAACACTTAAGCTAAGTACTACCTACTCCCATAACATATTTGGCACACAATAATAAAATACATAAAAATGATTGAAATGAAAAGGTGATAACCTTAATGTAGTAATAACAGGGACGTACAAAGTACATATATAATGCATATGTGGTGGGTTCTAACACCAATAATTCAACTACTTAATAGTTTTGTTATTTATGTAAAAAAAAATTATGTTTTGCAGTTGAATGCCTCTGTAGAAATATCACAACAGGCATCTTCTATAGTACTATAATTCAAGATAATAAATTTTCATTTGACACTGATTCTGGGTATTATAATTCAACTCTATCTCCAATAATCCAACAAAATCCAATGGTTGAGACTGAAACATATTTTTTTTTCTAAAATTTACAAGAACCTTCATAGTTTGTCATTACCGACCAATTTTAGTTACCTATCAAAAAAATGATTGATGGCAATATGAATGTTGTGGCATTTTCTTCTTTTCTGTTTTCAGACCATTTGAAAATGGTTGTACCTTATAAACAAATTATACTACATAGTAATTTAAATATTGAAGTAATTGTTATCAGAAAAAAATATGCTACCTGTATAAAATCAATTGAACTACTGTCCAAAACAATTTTGAATACACAAAAACAGTCAGTAGGTATGTAAAAGTCCATACACAATTTTTGGAAAAGTACGTCATACAAAATGTTTATTATTGTTAGATAGTGTATCTGAAACAGAAAATGCAATATGTTCATTTTGTAAACGAATTAAAACTAATGAAAGGCAAACATTTTATAGGAAATCAGTTTCTAGATCAGAAAACTTACTTAAATACAGGAAAAGAATACACATGCAAGTTAGTCCACACAGTAAATCAAAGCTATTATCTCCTCGTAAATTAATATATAATTGCCGTAAGAAACAAAATAATACAGAAAATCGTTTAAAATTATTAGAATTTGAACTAAATGAATGCAAACATAAAATTAAAAACATTGATTCATTTAATGATGAGAACTTGCCAGAATCTTATAGAGTTGTTGTTCAAGAAATGTTTAAAGCATCTAAGCATTAAAATAAAAAAACAATGTGTTACTCAGAAGACTGGATCCTAAAATGCTTATTGTTTCATATAAGATCAGCAAGTGGTTATAATTTTATTTAAAAAAATGATATACTACCTCTTCCTAGTCCAAAAACGTTGCGTCGGTATTTAAGTCTTATAGATACAAAATTTGGATTTGATTCCAATTTATTTACCATCTTTGAAAAACATATTTCATCTAACAATGAATTACAAAAACTTGGTATTATACTTTTTGATGAAATGTCAGTAAGAGAATCATTAAGTGTTTTCTCAACCTCACTAACCCATAAAAGTTTATTAGACTTTGGTAATGATGAACAAAATGCCCCAAATCAAGTACAATTGAAGATAAAGCTAACATGGCATTAGTTTTCATGTTTCAACCATTGTGTGATAATTACACCCAGCCAGTCACTGTTTTTGCTTCAAGAGGGCCCGTACACGGAACTGTCCTTGCACAGCTGCTATTGAAGTTTATTATACTAGTAGAAAAAGTTGGAGCTAAAGTCCATGGGTTTGTGTGTGATGGGGTCACTACAAATAGAAAATAATGGTCAGAGCTTGGAATAAATGGAAAAATGAATGAACTCAATAATAGTTTTATTCATCCATTAAATACAACTAGAAAAGTTTTTGCATTTTCTGATACCCCGCATCTTATAAAAAATATTAGAAACCGTTTAAATAATAAAAAAAAGTTGAAGGTATTTATTATTATTTTATTGATTTAAAAAAGTATTCTATCAATGATTATAAACATTTTTACCACCTATTTCAATTTAGTTAAATGGACAAAATGATCCGATTAAATTGGATTTCTTTGAGAAATTGTATAATACCGAAAAATAAAATAGAGGTCTAGTTAAAGTATGTCCATCCATCACAAAAAATCATGTTTATTTAAATTAATTTTTGAAAATGAAAGTAAAACTTGTCACTCAGGTATGATTGTTATTGTTCCAAACAATTATTGTTTAATTAATTCTTATTGTTGCATGTATAATATGTTTGTTGTATAGTAGTACAATTGTATACATTTATATATATACTGTAAAACTTAATTGTATTTTGTTTTTTGTCTATCATACACAGACAATTATTGTCAATACTTTTCTTATTCAAAAGTTGAGTACCCACAATGGTTAGTAGGTAAGTATTCAGTAATCAGTCAGCATTCGTTGCAAGCGGACGTTTATTGTTTTTGTTTGTTCTCTTATCTATATTTTTCGTAGTATTCAGTTGTATTGTAAATTATTAAATACGTTGGTGTGCTCCATATGTAACGATGATATATACGATAATGATGATATTAAATGCTACAAATGTAAAATGTTTTTACATTTTGCATGTGCTGGTATGAGAGAAACCAATTTCAGAAATATGAGTGCTGCGAACAAAAATAAATGATTTTGTGGAAAGTGCAACTAACAAAACATATCTTAACTATAAATTGTTACCAATTCTATAAAAATAGTTATGGTATATAAACTTAATAAATATGTGTTTCCTTTGCTTTGGATGTTTGATTATACATTTTTTTGAATACTAAGTCCAAGTTCCATGTTAGTAATTACAAATTAGTACTAGAACTATTACTTAGTAGAAGTAAATACTATAAACGACGTTAGTATTTGGTAGAAGCCTTGGTAGATCCTGTGGTCCCGAGAGTGACACTATTTTTCCACTGATAACGACTCGTGTCCAGTCCTGTATATACGTCCGTGATAGTTACTCTCGCAAGAGTTGCTATCGTGATAGTACCGTTATAGTAATACTCACGAGATAAAGCATCCACATTATGATAGTACACTGACAGTAGAAATGTAGAATACATGATAGTAGGGACGTAGGGTGATGATGAATAAAAGCAGCCCATAAGTTAAAAAATAGTGACAACATTTTGAATATTGAGTATATTATTTAATATTTTACAAATATTCATTAAAAATGTAAAATGAAATTACTATTGCCATGCTACGCATTGTAGAAGAAATCATCAAATTAAAAAGATCAACAACCTAGAATAAAAAACGTGTTTGGATGAAAAAATGGATGATGCGTAGAAACACATTGGGGGCACCTAATGCCCTAATAAAAGAGTTGGCTATTAATGATCCAAAGAGTTATTTTAACTTTCTTAGGATTGATGAAACTATGTTCAGTATTATACTAGCTAAGGTAACGTATGATAATAGTACCTTAATAGTAAATTTAGTATAAATATTAATTATTATATTTATAATTTTGCTCTACATAGGTTGGACATAGATTAAAGAAGCAAGATACAATGATGAGAATGTCATTAACCCCTCATATTAAATTGCAAATTGCACTGCGATTCCTAGCAACGGGAGACTCTTATAAATCGTTGCAATATTTATATAGAGATTCTAAATCAGCAATTAGTGAATTTATACCAGATGTTTTTGATGCAATTTATGAAGGATTACAAGAATATATTCAGGTAAAAAAATACTTGCTTCTGTTAATGGGAGTTTTTCCAGCTGTAGACCAACTTGTTTTCCAAATAGTGTGAATTCAGTTTCTGTTGTTGCTTGTTTGGAACAAACAAATTTTAGAGCTTCAACTGCATTGTCTAATGAATTATCAAGTTTAGACTTTTTTATTGTTTTATTTTGTTGTAGTTTCGACACTCTTTTATTTATACTTGTGGATAGCTCAGTCTCAATAGATTTGAAATTTCACCATGTTCCAAAACTGCATTAGACACATTTTCTACTGATTTATAGTGATCATAATTTTCTTGAGCTTCCTCTGATGTTAGTGTCTAATAAATTAAAACAAAAACATAATGTATTTTTTTTTTTCATATTATATATTTTAATTGCAGGTTCTTAAAACAAAATTTGACTGGGATAAAATCATTAATGGTTTTAATGCATCTTGGAATTTCCAAAACTATATTGGGGCCATAGATGGGAAACACGTAGTCATAGAGTGAACAGTCAATTCTGGATCAAATTTTTTTAATTATAAAGGAAAATATAGTATTGTTCTTTTAGCATTAGTAGATAATAATTACAATTTTACTTGTATTGATATTGGTGCTCATGGAAGTATGTCAGATGGAGGAATTTTTAATAAATATTCACTTAAAAAAGCCATTGAAGAAAACTTGTTGGATATACCAGAGGATGCTGTTTTTTAGGCGATGAAGCTTTCCTTTTGACATCCTATTTAATGAAACTATATGCAAGACGTAATATTTTAACCAAAAAGGAAAAAATTTATAACTATAGGCACTGTCATGCTAGAAGAATAGTTGAAAATGCTTTTGGAATTCTTGCAAGTAGATTTAGGTAATTTAGGCAACCAATCCCTCTAGCACCGACAACAGTAGTGAAAATTACTAAAGCTGCATGTTCATTACATAACTTTACTAGAAAGAGTGGATTAAATCAAGATCTTAAATCAGTTGATATTGAAGATTTGGAAAACGGTTGTATCATACCTGGAGATTGGAGAAACGAACCAGAATCAACTGGACTCGTTGAAATAGCAACAGCAAACCAGCGAAATTATTTTTCCGAAGCAAGAAAAAAAAGAGATAAATATCCATAGAGTAATATGGAGGGCCGTTCCATATCTCGCGTAAAAAATTAATTGATGCGTAGCTGGTAAAATTCAGATTAACCACTTCATATAAAAAACATATTGTAACACATACAGTACAATATATTGTATTGTAATGTATTGTATTTTTTGAAAGTCAATAAACCAGTAGGTACTTACCTATTCTTTAATTTAACAACACCGATATAAAACTGTACATAATATATACAATAATATATTATTTAATAATATGACCAGACGTCCTCTTTTACGAGGATCTATCCTCTTTTTATGAATGTCCTCGTAAGTCCGGGCTATTTTAAATAGAAAGTCAAAATGTCCTTTTTTAACACGTATTTTGTATTCAGTGGTAAAAATGATGATTTTGTATTTCTAAAAATAATATATAGAAGTGGTGATAACATGTAGAGTAATATACACAATTGTAGATAAAATTCTGATCATGGGTTGTTATGGCTGTAGATAGTTACTATACTTAGATTGTATACGCAATTACCCGTAAATTTAACCACTCATTCGACAAAAACCGGTCGCGGGCCGCGTCGTCGGAGCGCTAGTGGTGATCGTATGCATCATGAAAGATGCCTACTACGGTCTACAACGATGAGCGCCGATCAGCGAACACTGCCGACCAATCTCAAATAACAGAACAATTATTGTGTACTTATTGAAATGCAGGGGTGAAGATATTCTTGAGTTATCGAAAATTCGACTTATAGACGTTCGAATTATCGAGGTTTCACTGTAGTTAGAAAAATTATACCATATTAATTTAATTGTTATTATATTATAATTTTCAGTGTGCGAAATCTCTTACATTTTCATAAAACATATTATATACAGTATATCCCAGAAGTCACATATCACCCTTAGTAGCTCCGTGGAAAATCAATATATTTAAATGCAGTTTTTTTACAGTAATAAGTATGGAAATTCTGATTGAATAGCATAATATTCAATTTTTTTTTTCAACAATTTTTTATAGGCAAATAAGTTTTGAAATTTCCAAGTTATCCATTTTATTGATTGCATTTTTTAAAACAGTTTAAAAAAAAAAAAATATTAAAATTTAATGAAAATCGCCCAAGTTAGAGCTAATTATTATTTTGAATTTCTAAAAATAATAATTTTGTTACCTATGCATACGGCATTAGCAAAATACAATTTGCATGCTTTATAATCAATCTCAATTGAAACTGATTTTGTATGACAATCTGTAAATATTTAATTATTAGTGGAGTTTGTAGGAATGATTAAAATTACAATTCAGATAATATTTTTAATCTTGATTAATCATTTTAAAAACAATTATTTTAATACATGTATTACATACAATTTATTACATTTTGTTTACAAAGTGAAAAAAAAAATGAAGTGACCTCCATTATTTGTAATACGCAGTTGCAATTTTGAACCCGAGCATCCTCAACATTTTCTAATGTCTCTGGTAAAATATTTTTAATATTTTCTTCAATGCTAAGATGGAGATCAGCTAATGAACATGATGGATACACAAGATTTTTCAAATAACCCCATAAAAAAGAATTCCATTGGTGTTAAGTCAGGAGAACTTGGTGGCCAAAGTACTGGACCTCTTTTTCCAATCCATCTTCCCGGGAAGTGATAGTCCAACCAACTCTCACAACATTAGAATTATGTGCCGGTGCACCGTTTTGCATAATAGTTATATAACTTGAAAAAAAATATAGTATGGCAGTATGTGCCAGGCGCGGCTCCAAGGGGGGAACTGGGGCCATGCCCCCCCCTCGGCTTTTCAAAAATTTTAATTTTTAACATATTTGTCCTTGTGTACTATTAAATCTTGATTTTAATTACCTACCTAACAATTATATTTGGCGGCCTAAAAAAACCATATGCCATTAATATGAGGTGTCAGGTGTGTATCATAATATAGGGACGTAGTCGTAGTCGGACTCTGTACTAATTTGGGGAAACAACTATTAACAGTGAATACTCAATTACACTATTACAGTCATAAACTCTTTAACTAAAGATTTTGGGATTGACTTAAAATTATGTGTTGGAATTGGTACTGATAGGTGTAGTGTGATGATATCGCAAGATTGTGGAGCGGTCACAGAAATTTTAAAACAGTGTACAAATGCTGTTCGTTGCATTTGTTATAACCATGCATTAAACAATTCTTTGGCCCAGTCATCTAAAATAGTTTCAGTAAGAAATACGATTAGAACATTAAAAGAAATAATTTCATTTTTTAATGCTTCTGCAAAAAGACATTTAGTGTTGAAAAATATCCTTGGCAAACCCTTAACTGGTTTGTGCCAGACCAGATGGATTGAGATGCATGATGGTATCTTGCAATTTAAATCAGCTCTCCCTAAGGTAATATTATATTCATACATTTATATGTATATTGGTTATTAATTATTTTTAATATGAATTTGTTTAGATTGTTGAAGCACTAACTGAAGTATCAATGTGGTCAGAAAGAATATCATCTAGCAAAGCTTCAATTTTGTTGTCAGCCATAAACAATAGTGAGTTTATTATATGTATATTAGCTATGGTTGATGTACTTAAACTAACAATGCCAATATCACTACTTTTGCAATCAACGTCATTGGACTTAGCAAATGCTTCTTCATCAATAGATGGAAAAAGAAATTTTAGAGGAAAAACTTAAAAATTGTGTTTCTGAATTTAAAGCAATTTTTTCAAATGCAAGTGACTTAGCTACAGTTATTGGATTTGACTTAAGAATGCCTAGAATAGTTGGGAAACAAATAAATCGTAGCAATTATCAAGCGAAAGATACTGAACAATATTATTTGCGAAGTATTTACATACCACTATTGGACACTGTGAAAACATATATGACTTTGAGATTATCAACCAGTACTTTAGAAGCTTTCGATTTATTTTTATAAATTCCTAAAACAATTGTAGTGTTAACTGACAAAGATTCCTGCGAGAAAAAAAATATAATAAAAATAATTTTAAACGTAGCAACTAAATTTTCTAAATTAAATGCAGAAGTTAAATTGATGACTCCTGATTTAGTAGAACGTATCTACTTAATAACAAATATTCAAACATAATCAATACCTATGTTTTTTTTAAATTTTTTTTTATCTCTAGTTGAAGTTATGTTATGGATCTATAAATGGAAGAAATATACACCAGACCAACGACCGATTACAGCATTAGATGCCTTAACAAAATGTGATTATGAAATATTTCCTACCATAAGATTGTATTTGCAAATATTAGCAACACTCCCAGTCAGTGTTGTGTATCGGCTGAGAGAAGTTTTTCGACTCTACGCAGAGTTAAAACTTGGCTTCGATCAAGGATGGACGAGGATCGTTTAACAAGTTTATGCTTGCTAAACGTACATCAAAATATTAATATATATGATAAAGTGGACGAAATAATAGAATTATTTGCAAAACAAAAAAAAAGAAGGCTGGAGTTTGTTGTATAAAATATTTTATTAAACAAAACCAAATATAATGTGTAAATACAAGACATTATTTATTGACAAACTTACAGATTCCAGGTTAGAATATTCTCTAAATCCCCTTTGCAATTTAGTGATAGCTGAAAAAAATGCCCCCCCCCTTTTTGTAAGTCTCTGAAGCCGCGCCTGGTATATGCTGTATTATCAGACTTGGTCCCACACTCTCGTTTACATTTCTGCGAGCACCCTTATTCAAAATGTAAAGTATTTTTACCTATTACCTTTACCAGTATCTCACATAACTATTTTTCACCAATGCATCATACACATGTATATATTATCTATGATTAAATTGCTGTATATTTGTATAATAGATTAATACAATTATTTATTATGGGTAACGACAGAAATAACAATAATAATTAAAAATTAACTTTTCTTGATTTGAGATCAGCAAATGTGCCAATAACATTATCCAAGTCTAATCCATCTACTATTTCATGTTCTATAGATATTATTGCTAAATTTGTAGTTTTCTCTTGACTTAGTGTTGTTCTAAGGTAATTTTTTACCAACTTTAATTTTGAAAATTATCTCTCAGCTGTTGCTGTTGTAACTGGTTATGTGAGCATAATCCTTAATGCTATAGCAACATTAGGATAAACATCACCAACACAGTTGCAAAGGATTTTTTGTAAAACTCTTAAAGGTGAGGTACAAAGTTGAAGGCAAAGTTCATCATACAATTCCGCTCCACTAATGTCCATGTTTTCCACTATTTGTAACATAATCTGTAAATCATGGCAACTTTTTAACAATATATCTGAATCAGCAGTCGATAGATTACCAATATCAAACAGAAATCCAAAATAATTGTTAAAATGATCTAATTGGGTGAATCTTTGATTTATAGATACAATTCCTTGATCTAAAATTGGTAAAAAAAAATCATTCACAAAACATTCTCCTTCATTTGTCGAGCATAATATAGGAGAGCTTTCATAACGAAACATTCGTTTCTTCAAACTTTTTCTTTTAGATTTAAACTCTGGTTTTATATCAATTTGTTTGCAAATATGAATAGCTATATTTGTCACGGTCTCTTGACATATTTAAAAACTAGCTAATAAAAAAATACAAATTATAAACAAATTATAATGATGTGCTTATTAAATAATTACTAGGTATGGAAAAAAAAACCCAATAAGTTATTAAACGACGAAAAGGGCTGTGTGAAAATCGAGAAACAGATTCACTTAGTATACATTTTGTATGACTAGTTAGACCTTCAAATGCCTCAGAAGAACATGTGTTACATTTAATTAATTGAAGTCCTGGGGATATTTCTCGTATTAGTGTAAAAAACGAATGATTCATTGATACCACACATATTACTAGCGCCATCAACACCTAACCCAATTAAATTTTTGGTATTTAGCTTTAATTGTTTTAAAAATTAAATTGTCCATTTTACAGATCCCAAACAATTTATGCATAACTGAAGCTTCTTCACCGTTCGGAATCATTTGCTTGGGCTTTGATTTTCGATACATTCACACTGAATGGGCATATTTGCTTGCTTACATGGTGGACAGCTAGTGGTTGAGCTCGGATTAGTCGGCTGCACGAGAACTTTGGATGACGCTGTGGGACGAGAACCTTTTGATGGTGGAGGTGGCAATTCAGTAACTCATGAATCTATAGGTTGTTCGGTGATTAAATCTAAAAACACATTTCCCACTTTATCTGGAGGGAGAAAAGTCAATCCAAAATCGTAGTGTAATAATTTTCTAATTTCCGAGTTCTTATTCTTGTACTCTACAGTCAGTCCTAATCCCACTATTTTTCTCCACCAGGCTTGACTGAGATGAAATCTGCATCAAAATATCTAGGGGTAAGAATGGACAGAACTTAAACCTTCAGACAGAACCTTGAAAGCGTGAAAGATAAAATAAAAACACGTAATAACATTATTGCCAAGCTAGCAGGCACAAGCTGGGGCTGCCACTCAAACGTGCTCCGCACTTCTGCTCTAGCCCTAGTGTACAGCGTGGCAGACTACTGTGCCCCTGTGTGGGCCAGAAGCGCGCATTGCAAGAAGGTCGACGTACAGTTGAATAACACCATGAGAATCATAACAGGCTCCGTGAGATCAACCCAACTAGATTGGTTGCCGGTTATGTCTAATATAGCCCCTCCAGACCTACGCAGGCAAGTCCAGACTGAGTCAATGATACTGAAACTGAGCCACTATCCAGACTTACTTGTACAAATAGATATAGCAAACCACCCACCCAAGAGACTTAGTTCCAGAAAACCTATATGGAGCATGGCACGGTCAAATAAATCAATAGAGGAGATGTGGGCAAACAAATGGACAAACACTAACGTCCGAAACCATTTCCTAGTTAGCGTCCCTGATAGCAGAGTACCTGGGTTCGAGCTCAGCCGAGCACAATGGACGGCCCTAAACCGAATAAGAACTGGGCAAGGTAGGTGTAACTATCAATTACACAAATGAGGCATGACTGATCCCCGTTGTGCGAGTGCGGTCTAATACAGACCACAAGCCATATTGTTGAGGAATGTCAAAGAAGAAGATTTGAAGGAGGGATAGCAACTCTACACATCTGCGGACCAATGGCGATCAAATGGCTAGAGGAACTTGATATTCGACTCTAACAACCATGTTTGAAGAACATGTCCTATAATATTCTAGTCAGCTTTGTTTTATTTTTTGTTGTTATTGTTATTAGTCTGTTATATTTTATCTAATATTCTATATATGTTTATCTATTAATTATGTTAAATTTAAATCTAAATAAGAGGTCATGCCGAGTGTCATATGCATAAATAAATAAATCTGCATCCAATCAAAGTGGTGTCCGAGAATTCTTTTCATGCAGCTTGAAGAATTCCTTTTTCAAAATCAGAAACTATATGTTGTGGCTTAAATATTAAAATCATTTCCAAACATTTACTTTTCAGTGTAGACATAACAGTTCTGTACGACAATTCTTTTTTATCTTTTAATAAACTTATTGCAACAGGAACATATTTTTTTATTTTTCTCCCGTCTTAAGAAGACGGTACTCTCTAAATTTAAAATTATTTAATACAAGCAAAATTTTCCCTTTTTCACTATACATTACAGATAGTTGTGATATTTTAACGTGTTGATACAAAAACATCTTGCAATAGACTAAACGTTGACTTGCGTTGACGTATGATAACATTGTCGATAAAGCTCGCGTCTGGTATCATAATAATTGGTGTAATAATACCTGAAATTAATAAATTACAAAATTTTGGCAACATCGCATAACATATTCCACGCTCAATTGTGTTGCTAAAAAGGGATAGGTAGGTACTGATATACTAAATACTGCTTCATCGTTAGATCGTGAAAATTGGATAAGAGCTTATCGGATAATCGATAACCGGATACTGACCGCAATTAATACGTCTATTTTACCTTCAATATTATTAAGACCGCAATTCGTCTATTGCGACCGCAACTTGGACAATACCAATGGAAACACTTCATCTCCGACAAAGACATACGGTAATAGATCTCCATTTTCTAATACAGGATTAGGTTTTGGTATATTGAGTGTATTGTTGTGCAACTTTTTACCAATAATTGAGTTAGAAAAAATTCCTCCGTCACTGTTCCTTCCGTACGACCCGACATGAATTGTAATGAATTTGTAATCTGCATCTACTATTGCTAATATAACAATAGAGTGGTTTTCTTTGTAATTGTAATACGTGGATCCGGCATTAATAGGGCACTGTATATTGATGTACTTACCGTCTATAGCCCCTATTCTGTTTGGAAAATGCCACATGGTTTTATATCTTTCTGCAACTTTAATCCACATTTCCTCTGTGGGTTCTGGCATAACAAGTGGCCCTAAATTATCCCATATTGCCTCACAAACTTCTTTATCTATTTTTCTAATTGTACAGAAAACCTCCTCTGTAATTGAAACCAATACTTCTTAAGGAGTATTCTTCTTACCTAAAAATCTAAAATAAAAAAATGTTTAATGTTAATTTCCTTTTTAGGGAATATTGCTAAACAAAAATGGGAAAATGTGAGGAGATGTTTCTGCAATGTTCAAAACAGACGTAGAGAAGAAACAAAAAGTGGTATGGCTTCCAAAAAGAAGTCTGTGTGGAAATACGAACCACAAATATCATTTATTATACCATATTTAGAAAGCAGAAAATAAAAATTAAATTATTAAATTATTATTTTATATTTTACTTTATTCCTAATGTTTTTTTTATTCAATTAAAGGACGCATAGTAACTTAAACGAATTTCAGACATCTGCGAATTTGATCAGTGAGCCAGATGATTTGTCAGAGGGGTCCGAAGAAGAAAATATACAGTCCGAACAAGCACAGAAACACAGAGAAACGCCAAATGAACGAAGTATTGAAGATACCCAAGATGAAGCAACATTCAGCAATGCTGCAGCAGATGAAAGATATTACGAACACATAAAACGTAACAAAAAAACAAAAACAAAAAACTAACAATCCAGCACAACAGCTAGTTGAAATTCTAAAACTTAAAAGAAAATTATATTCGTAGAAAACGTCAGTATGAAGAAAATTGTATCAGCAAAGAACATAAAATAACTAACCAATTTGAAAATCTGGATGATATGGACATGTTTTTCCTGATTATGTCAAGAATGATAAGATAATTACCAAAATTTGAACAGGCTCAACTTAAACTTGCATTAAGTAACTCAGTATTAACTGCTGAAATAAAGTGTAATCGAGAACCAAGTTCTTCAGTTATTTATCCCAGTTATCCTACACAACAACTATATGTTTCAACTCATTCTCCGGCACCTAGTATGAGAAGCTTGCAGACAATGCCATCAGTTTCAAGTCAATCCTCAGCACTTAGAACGAGTTTACATGCAATGCCATCGCCTATAGACTCACCCAACAATTATTGTATAATTACTGAACATAATTATCAAAGATCAGTGGAGCAACATTTTATAGCACAAGACCAGACTCCTACCAGAGCAATATTACTTAAAATGATGTCCATTCCTCATTTTCAATACGAGTGATTTAATATAAGCTTAATAATCTAAAATTGTATACTAATAATTCATAATCTCAATACTTGGTGGTAATTGATATGTTAATATTCTTTATTTGTAATAATTTAAAAATAATAAAATAATTTATATGTCGAGAAATATTTTATTTTTTATTACTTACCTCAAACAAACAGCTAACCTTTCTTCGGTACTAATGTGTTTTCAAAATTGTGTGCTTTTTTTTTGTATGTCTTTTTTAATAAGGTCGTGTACATAATCAAATTCTTCTTTCATCATTCGGAAATACATGTGAAATCGTCTTGGATCGTTTGGTAGTTCTTGAACTAGACGATGGAATTCTCCCAATTTTGAAATTTTTTTATTAATATCTTGAACCCAGCACGATCGGGTGGATTTTTTATTTTCTTCGTCCAAAACTGCAAAAACAGCTGCAGTTTTTAATTCCTCTTCCCACTCTGAACTACTTGAAGTTAATATTTCCATTATAATTTTACTTAAGAAAACTAACTTGTGTAAGTTCACACCTACCTTACACAACACAGTGACTACTGACTAGGTACTAAATTGTGACATGATAATGTGACGATCGTTTATTTCTAAGCTTGATATCACCGATTAAATGTGCCGATGTGACAGCACGTGAGCTCACTTGACGTGGCAATAGTCTGTCCCTACCTTAAGCCGATACGAAACCAATGGTTTGATACAATGTACGTTAATTAATAAATTCTAATAATGAGATTTTTTGTAATTGAAACTTAAAACCCGTGTGTTCCAGAACGCACGTCAGATGTAATACTTGGTGTTGGTCGGGAATGGTAAAATCGGAAACGGTTTAATCGATAGACTTATAGGTAAGAGGGGGGAGGAAGTAACAGTCTGCATTACTATAAACAAGGTGCTTAATATTCAGGATAACCGAGTACTATCGGTATTAGGTTATCAACTTACCAAGAAAAATACCGAAATATCGACGCCGCGCCGGTATATATAATAAACAATAATCAGCAGGTACATGGTAGCCTGCTGGTTTGATACGATCATGTACGCTCACTTTGCTGACCGCAAGTATACAGGCGTGTCCATTTACGACGATGTATCCCTATGTGTGTCCCACGCAGTGGATTATTACGCGATGACATACCCGGTCGAGGTATACACAGTTATGAAGATGTGGCCTTTCCTGTGTATCGGAGCAGTGCAGCGTGACAATGAAGATTACACATAAAAATCTGACTTTTAATTCAACTTACACAGGTAGTATTAGGGATATATTTTATAAATTACCAATAAATTAAACTGTTTTTAGATACGTTAAGAAGAGTATTAAATTATACATAAAACTTTCAATATTTTAAATATTTTGACCCAAAAAAATTAAAATTAAATAAATATAAAATACCTTGTAAATTAAAAAGCAAAATACATTTTCAACTGCTTCTAATGTGTGCAATGTGTGAATGAAACAAGATTCACTTGAGATATTAGCGTCATTACAAGCTTTTTTTTATATTTGATGCATTGTCTCTAAGACCTATAACAATTTTATTATCTATGTTTCATTTTGATGTGAAGTTTAGTACTTTTGTAGCATGCTACAAATATTTTGACATGTATGCCTTTCTGGGAAGTGTTTTCAACTTGGAGCAGCACGAATTTTTTTAAAAATCACTTGTTAGATAATTGGCACTCAAACTTATAAAACCTTCATTATTATTGTTAGCTGTCCAAATATCGGTGATGATTGAAATATAAGCTTTTAATTCAATGTCTTTCAATAGTTGTTCCTTAACTTTAGTATACATATTTAGCATAACTGTTATAACATTATTAGTAAAATATTTTTTGTCACGCCTGCACTGAAAGTTTAGTTTTCGACCATAGTTGAAGCGTTCGAAAGCGTCCTTTTTCCGTCCAGCGGGCGGTAAAGTGGAAATCTCCAAAGTGCCGGGCGGAAAAGAGGAAATCCCCAAAAGTGCCGGGCGGAAAAGAGGAAATCCCCAAAAGTGCCGGGCGGAAAAGAGGAAATCCCCAAAAGTGCCGGGCGGAAAAGAAGAAATCCCCAAAAGTGCCGGGCGCCGGGCGCGTATCCCCTGCACAACCAGAAACTAAAATGTATACCTAGTACCTACCACGGTTCTTACAAAACATAAACTTTTGGTTACATCTTAAATGTATAGTATAACCTCCTTACATGACGCATAGATTCCTGCATAACCTTTTCCATGAACGCAGGGGCGTGACAAAAAATAGTATGTGTGGCTCGCGCGGGAAGGCCATTTCAGTCTTGTGCGAAATGCGGCACACGACGCCCGCGACTGAAATGGCTCACTTCCCGCCCTTGCCACACAATATACTATTCTACCAGGAATTTTGTACTTTGGCTGCAGTTAACGATTGCACTGTTTAGTTTTATTTTAATTTACTTGACTAAAAATGCATCCAGCTGCAGAACTACTATGGGGTAAAAAAAATATATTATTAACTAATGTAGCCCATTCAGGATATAGTAGGCTATCATCTCTTTTAATCAATGAAAGATGTTTTTTTCCAAAATTAAAATAAGTTTAATGAAATATCTAAATCATTACTCGCTTTAAGCATTCTTCACTCTATATCCAGAGCATATATATCGGTAAAAAACTTGGGGAAGTACATAAATATTTCCTAAGTTCTTCGGGTCTAAAAATTACAAATTTTTCAATTTCAATAATTTCTCTAGAATTAAATCGTTCCCATTAGCTTATACATTTCAAAATACTTCTCATTCTGATGCACCAACTTTCGCTGGGAATTCTCTCAAGCTGTATTTAGGGACCTATTTGCCTTTAACCAGGTGTACCAGTACACTCACTGGTTCCACATTACCTCTATCTTGATGTTCCAGGACAGGTTCGGACTGCCCAGACAGCCTCTTAACGGGGATCCTGTGGCAGGTAAGAGGTGCGTATATGGTCCGTGGGCCTTCGCCCAAAGGGTTTGAAGGTTATAACCATAATGGTGATTGAACTGGCTGCTTGTGACACAGCAGCCTCAATTCTGGGACATGGTGACAATCATTTCGTGCTATTGCGAATACCTCCTGCTGAGTTACTCGCCAGAGAGAATCGTAAAGAGAGAGGTTATGTCGACAATTTCGTGCAGGTGCTCACCAGGTACGCAAATGCTACAGGCATACCTATAAAACCTCTCAGGACATGGCAAGCAGCCAAACTCTTCGAGTACTCGATGAAGTACCACTAAAAAGGTTAGGTTAGGATGGTTACGAAGGCAGGTGTCTTGTGCCCTCAAAAAGTTTTCGAGGTTTGCGAGTGAGGCCAATCAAGTGATTCCCACCGTCAACGGGGATCTATCAGGATTGTACTTAACAGGAGCATCTGCAGCCACAGAGGACTTGACGCCTAGAAGTTCACCGGGGCTTAAGGAGCTCCAATTTTTTTTTGCAACTGGGCGCAAAATGTCTAAATACGGCACTGGCCGTACCTGTCATCACTTTAACATATTTTAAATAGTAATATATTACTGTTTATACGGTGACTTTAAGTTGGGAACGACAGTCGACAGAACGAGGAATAGCACAGATTACACACATCCAATACATATTTTCATTTGCACACTGTACTTACATCTTTTACGTATTGTACTATTTCATGTGACAAATGTGATTATATCAGTCAACTTGACAATCAACCTACAGTGACCTCTGCCAGATTAAGTCCAGGCTCAGTACCTTTTGCTCTACCTTAGTTCATCGTAATTAATAAAATCATCGGAGAACTACCAGCCAGACTTTTCACGAGACCTAAATAGATACGGACCTGGGGACATATTGCTAGCTGATCCTCAATTTTGGGCTCCTGGAAGCATGGAAATGCTAATTCTCGCCGGAATCTTCTAACAACTGATTCACCCCGACCAGGTCAGACAAGATTTAATGCCGCTATTATTGTTCCAGAATACAGTACTCGGCTGGATTGCATCAGGCAAAATCAGGCAAACCAATACTTATAAATCAACGGTTGCTTTGGAAAAGGCTCATTCCAGCGAGAACTTTAAAGAAACCTGGGCTTCTGGGAACTGGAAGAAGTGAATAAAGTACAAAAAGTCACTGGAATCTAGTCACGATGTAAAGAAATATATATAACACACACAATGTGCAAGAAGGACCACTACTGGTAGACTATGAAAAATAATGAAATGGCAAACTCATATTCAAAAGATATTTTGGAGGAGAGTCTGCAAGATTCTTTTAAGGGGAACGCAGCAGACGTATTTTTCATGCGTTTTAGACCAATAAGCGGTAGTAAATTACACATACTTAGGAATGTCCGATTTTCATTTTTTATACATGTATGAACTCTTTGACAAAATATCTAAGTTATTTAGGAAGTCGATTTTCAATTTTCAATTTTAAAGGACCCTTAAATAACGATTTTTTTTTCAAAAATCTCATGAAATAATTGCATTACATTTGTATTTATTTTGGGCACGTCTAATTTTAAATCAAAAAAGTGATTCCTAAAGAGCATAGTCTAGAATTTTATAAATTCAACCATATTTTCAAAATTACAATCGGACTTCAGGAAGTATGTTTAATTTACTACCGCTTTTAGTAGTTTTTATAGCATTGGAAACATGAATATATTTCATTTTTCGTAATGTATTGACATGTGCCTGCGCGTGCGATAGTTTATTTCGGCGGCGCGGCTGCCGACGGGCCGTGATAGATTCTCGGAAAGTCAGAATCAATTAGCCGATAAGGATTATTGGATAGGTATAGCACATTACTAATGGGCGACAATAATAATAGTCAGTAATAATAATTATATTTTTCCAAATTTAATACAACAAACATATATTTAAATTTTAAGGAAATACAAAGTATAAAAATACTACCTATGATTTATGAATCATTTGATTTCAATACAACACGCCGATCAGTAAGGTTGTCTGTAAGTTTTGTGTTCTTTTTAATATTTTATTTTACAAAACGGGTTAAGATTGGCGTTATGGTGTTACATGCGGCCCTTCAGGGATCCAAAAGCTGGTGTACTTGATAAATAATAATAGTTAATTAGAATGGTAATCAAATGTATTATATTAAACCAGACAAAACAAGCAGAATAATAGTGTTGATTGTAGTGAATTTGTAGCTCGTTCCGAAGTTGATAATCTCCGTGTAAGTCGTGTGTGATGGCTGGGCGGCTAAGCGAGTCGTGTGGTGTTCTATAAGGTCTACGATAGATAGGTGGCTGATCCTTTTTTAACTTAATAGCATGTGTACCGACATTGGTAAATGTTAAAACATCCCCTTCCAAATGAAATATGTTATTATATCGTTCGCATATTTCGTAAATAGATTGTTTTTCAATTTCGTCCATGTGGTCAGTTATTATTACTTGTTTCAAACGTTCTATTCGTTCTTTATGATCATTTGTCGATTCTACATTATATATTTCGTATTCAGTATCAAAGAGTATTTTATTTAAATCAAATTCAGATATATTTTTCGTTTCTTCCGAGATATTCAACATGCTAACTATTGCCCTACCATTATTAACGATTGATACTGTACTACTGCAATATACGTCTTTTACTAGTTCTTGCTTATGTATAAATATTTCTTTGCTTTCTATGAGTGGGTCAGCTATCTGTATTCCTACAATAGTTTCAGTCCGCGGATTTAATTTAATAAAACTGGTTTTGTCGGTCTCCTTGAAATTTGTTAGCGCATGCGAGGTCGTTTGAATAATTAATTTGTTGTTTGCCACATCGACTATTGCGTTATTTTTCGACAAGAAATCGTTTCCTAATATTCCGTCTTTGGGTATTGGGAATTGTGCACTTACGATATGAAATTCTGTTTTAATGTTTTCGCTATTTAATTTAATTAATATTGATATTTTCCCTATGGTTTTTGTAAGACATTCATTTATACCGCGTAGATTTATTTTTTGCGTTTCGTCTACTTCTAGTTCTTCGCGTAAGCAATTTATTTTGAGAATATTTACCTGACTACCTGTATCTATCATTAAATGTAATTGATTAGTTTTTGCGGCATTAGAATCGAATGTTATATGATTATTTTCTAGTTTTGCGAATATGTGAAATATTCGTTCGTCGGTTGTTCCGCGATAATCTGGTTTATCGTGCGAGTACCGCGTACCTCGTTCGACACGTTGGCGTTTCCCGAATTATTTCTACTTTCGTCGTTTCTCTTTTTGTAACATGAATCTACATTATGACCGATTTTATTGCAATATGAACACGTAACTGGTTGTGTATTATAATTTGTCGGTGGTTGCGTAAAATTATTTCTATTAGGTGGACGGTTGTTATTTCCGTTGCTCGCGTAGTTAGGTCTCGAATTATTTCTACATTGTGATGCAAAATGATTTCCATTACAGTTATAACATTTTATTGGTGGTCTATTAATTGGTTGAGAGAAGTTGTTTGCTCGTGGATAATTATTTTGCGCAAAATTATTCGACCTTACAAAGTTATTTGGTCTTACGTTCCTGTTGTTCCTATTTTCATAATTCGATCTACGTTGATTATTGTTTTGCGTATAACTACTCGAATAATGATTTCTATTTTCCTGTTCTAATCTTAATTCTACCTGTTCTGACATAGCGATTTGTTTCGCGATTTCAAGAGTTTTAGCATTACGAGATTTTACTATCGTTCTAATCGGTTCTACTAATCCTTTAATAAATATTGCTAGAGTTTGGTCCCTTAATGTTTCATGTATAATTTTTGCTTCTGCAGGTTCTTTGCCTAATGTACTTACGGTACATAACTGATAATATAGTTTTTCTACTCTATGGCAATAATCGTTTACATCCTCATTGTGATTCATTCTAATCGAATTTAATTGAAGTTGCAACGACGATGCATTGGTTGTTACTTCGAATGCGTCTGTTAAATACGCTTTTATAAATTGCCATTTTGTTACGTTTTTATATTTAATCATTTCTAGTGCTCTACCCGTTAATCGCGTAGTGATATATTTTACTAATATTGGTGCGCTAGTTGCGTCGACTAAACCTACTGCCATATCACATGCATTTATAAATTGGTAAATATCGTCTATCCCAGTGCATACTGGAATTAATTTAAAAGCGTCTTCTAATCTTATGGTTACTGCCATTTTTTTATTACGTGATTTAGATATAAAATCTAACGACTGATGTTCAAAACTATCTGTGACTTTGCTACGTGTGACTACTCCTAATTGTGGACTTGGGGTTTTACTTGTGCTACCTACTAACTTGGTATCTACTATAGTATTTAACTGGGCTTTCTGCTGGGCTTCAAACTGGGCTTGGGCTTCACTATGGGCTAATAACTGGGCTTCTAACTGGGCTTCTTCTACTACACTAGTGTCATACAATGAATTAGCTACGTTCAAGGGAGATGTATCTTCTTTGTCCATAAATTAACTTAACCACCTATTTAATACGTTAATAATCATAATAATACTCAATAAAATTCAATAATGCCCTATAAATACAATAATAACTTCAATAATATGCCCTCTAATAAATTCAATAAACTTCAATAATACTTCAATAATAAAAATGCCCTCAATAAATCAATAAACTTCAATAATAATCAATAATAACTTCAATAAAAATATGCCCTCAATAATAAAACTTCAAATAATCAATATGCCCTCAATAAACTTCAATAATAATCAATAAAATATGCCCTCAATAAAATTTAAAACGGTTTACACCATTACACTTATAATCAACTACCTAGATTTATCTTAATATGTCTTAATTATGTTGCATACGTCTATGTAACAAATTTAAATAACTATTCACTCACAATAATGCTGCGTTCATGGCTGATGATGACATGTTGCCGTTGATGATGCTGCTAATGGATTTGTTGGTACTGCAATGTGACTTATTTGTTTTTTGTTGGTTCCTCCTGGAGTTGTCTTCGCTGAAGAGTGATCAATTCTTCGTTGTTGACAGTAGCCTTTGATGGTTGCCTCCCTTTGGAATCCTACGTTCGACTGCGCCAGTGTTACATGCGGCCCTTCAGGGATCCAAAAGCTGGTGTACTTGATAAATAATAATAGTTAATTAGAATGGTAATCAAATGTATTATATTAAACCAGACAAAACAAGCAGAATAATAGTGTTGATTGTAGTGAATTTGTAGCTCGTTCCGAAGTTGATAATCTCCGTGTAAGTCGTGTGTGATGGCTGGGCGGCTAAGCGAGTCGTGTGGTGTTCTCGTCTCTGGATACATCTAACTCAGGCTGTCTCGCTGTCCCCTATATATATGGTGGCGGCGTCCTTTGAAAGTGAGCGGCGCGTGTACAGTCGCCCTTGATATGGACCTCACGATTATGAAAGTGGTATTCGTAGTCGAAAACACTTTTGGGTGTGGTCGCATTCCTGGTTGTTATTATGAGCAAAATATATGGTATTGCGTAATCCCATTACAATGGGAGAAAAGCTAGACGTAAGTTAAGCGCACCTAAAATAAAAAAACATCGATTGCAAAATTTACAGAATAAAAAAAGTGATATACATAATAATTTCTAAAATTGGTAAAATAATGTGGTAAATATTTTGGAAAAGAAATTTTTTTTTTTACTTTTTTCTTTGGTTACATGGTTTTAGAATTAATTGATTTAGTATATGAACGTGAGTTTCCTTTTCCTATCGGGGATGGTCTGTAATACTACTTTTTTAAATGGTTTTATTTGTATAAAAAAGTCAAGTAATGTAATAGTTAATAACTAGGGCTAGGAAAATGAAGTACTAAAAACCTACAATAAAGGAACTAAAAAATTGCCAATAATGCTACAAAAAAAAGCATTTAACCAGGAAAATGCAACTAAAAAAGACTTAAACATTTTTAAGTTTAGCTGAAAAATATTTTTAACAACTAAGTACAATTTATAAATATTGAAAAAAAAATTAAAAACTGTTTTATTATATTTTAGGTACCTGTTTATTACATAAATATTAAAAAAGACTATAAGATATTTTAAATTTCTTTGATATTTTGTAATATTTTGAAAACAATTTTTCCGATAAGGCGATAATATTTCACTACGAATTCACAAAATATATATAATTATACAATTAAAATAAATGTAAAAAATAATAATTTAGATAAATATGTACGTAAATGTTAAAAAATATGCGTATGATTAACAAAAACCAATTAAAAAGCTAATAAACTGACAAAAAAGTATCAATAAAGCATTTATTTACGAATATCACAAGAAAAAGCAAAAAAAGCAAAAACAAAATTGCATATTTGAACTCTGGTGATGAATGTATCGAATTTTGTTTTTGATTAGCTATGTCCTGGGGTACTATGAAAGAAAATGCAAATGCTACAAAATCCTAGCCCTATTAATAACTATGAAATAACAAAGTGATTCTCTTGTAGTCTTGTGTAGTATAATGTAATTGTACATTTTTGCGAATTGCAGCGAAAGCCGAGTAGTGAGTAGGTAATATAATAGTAAAAAATAATGCTCGCAATTGAACATAATATATTGTCATTTTTATAGCATTTTAATTATACGTAGTTCTGGAAATTCGTAATACTGTCAACCGATAGTCCTAAGCACGCGATAATGGATTACCCACACTAATGTTCATTTACTACTCACACATAGACATAGTCCAAATGTTCATGTTATGTGAATTGCCTAAATATTACTCCTTAAAACATGATACGCTGGAGCCCCCTTAAGGTATACACATTGCAAACAGTCACTTACGGCACCACCTCAGCCTCGTACCTTGAAACTCAAACTCTCACTCTAAACTATTATGATCACGCTGTTATACTAAATAATACTAAAAATCCTTAGAAATGTATTTACTTAAAAACTTGAAAACAGAAAATATATAATTACAAAGAGTTAATCACAATGTTCTTGAAAACTTATTTAGCTCACTAAAGACTAAAGAGTAGTAAATCATAGGCATATCACATACGTGCATAATACCATTAGAGTTTAAATATTGGTTAGTAATGGCTTGTTTACACGTGACGAGTACTCGGCCGTGTCACTCGTTATGTTGCTCGGTCTAGTACCGGCATTGACCGAGAGAAGCGTTTACACGCATTGCATTTGCTTGGCCGAGTGACTACCCCACTACCAAGATTTTACTGTACTCGGCGTGTGTAAACCGCAAACCGAGTGCAACGCACGGATAATATACTAAATCAATTATGTTTAACAATTATTTTGTGTTTTATAATTTAAAGTGTAACCTATTCTAAAAATATTAAAATATATATCAAATACAATTATATTACATTATAATATTTTTATAATAAATAAATAATAATCGATAACATATGTAACGATAACATACGGATCGATTGTGAAAATTATAGATATTTTAAAAAATCGAAAAAATTGATTGTTTGAACTCGAGACAACCACGGGGAGCGGTAGTATAGAACCGTGTATCAAAATGTTGTGTGGAATTTGCCTTTCTATTTAATCTTTTTTCTATGGTTGAAACATTCATATTGATAACGCATGCAAGAAGGTGGTGCTTACGCCTTGCAGCTCTCGGAACAGTTCCATTTCTCTCATTCTTATGATAAAAGTATAAGACTCAAGCCATCAAACGCAGACACATTATTTTATTGATTATTATATTTATGTCGTCATTCATTTATAAGTTTTGCATTTGTGTTATTGTGTGCGTTTGTTATTTATTGACAACAGTATAAAATATATACTGTTGAAACTTATTAGTACCTACAGATTATTTTTATTTTAACCTTAATATACAAAAATAGAGTTTATTAGTCATAACATTACGTCTCATTTACTACGTTTATATGATGGCGTTAAAACGGTTTAAGACTAAACCGTTTTGAAATTAAAACGCATTAATGTCATGTAAACACTTTAAAACGGTTTGAAAACTGTAAACCGTTTTAAAAGTTAAAACGCTCGCGCTATGTAGATGTAGTTTAAGAATTTAAAACCGTTTTATATGCTTTATCAAATGTACATATAAACGCGGGATATGTTTTGCATTAATTGTGTTATCACTTGTGTTATCAGATTTTGTTTAAAATATTTTATACGGTACGGGAAACGGAAGTTAACAACTTAAAAATGTCTTAGTAGTTAATTTAGTTAACTAAAGTAAAAAAATTCAATACCTACCGTGTAATTAATTCATTTTTTAGTAAGTACGAAGTACCTATCAACTATTAAGTTGATTAATAACAGTGCATATAAAATGGCATCTCCGACACCGACAAAACGAAAGAGAATTTCTTGGTCAGATAAAGAAGTGAAAGATTTATTATCAATCTTCAAAGAAAGAAATATAATGTCTGCTTTAGATGGAAAAAGATACAGAAATGGAGAAGTAATAAATATTTGTTATTTTTATGTCTCAACTTCAGTATGTTTGTAAATATATTTTTTTCATGTAGATTTTGGGAGCTGTTCAAATAGAAATGAAGGCTTTAGGATACAACAAAACTGTTGAACAAATTAGAACAAAATAGAAGGCTTTAAAACATTTATACAAAGATAAGGAATATTGCAATAGAAAGAGTGGTAATGATCGCAAGGATGGAGGTGAATGGGATGAAGAATTGGATGAACTTTTGAAGACACGTCCATCTGTTAAACCATTGGAGTATGGAGTTGATTCCATTGAATCGGGTATACATATAATTTTTATAATTTATTTAATATAATTATATGAAATAATAATAGTGTGAAATAATTACCAATACAATTATTTTTAATGATTTATTATATTAGATAATGAAGTCCAAGAGGGTTTACAAATAAATGATATGGAAGTCATTTTTAGTAACGATATTGATTACAATATTGACATTGCTGGAACTAGTTTAACTGTGGAAGGCCCTGAAGTATGTACTGAAACAATAAGTCCAGTTCAACCTTCGAAAACACAAAGGAAAAGTAAGTAAACATAGTATATAAGCAGAGAATGAAATATGAAAAAAGCTTACAGCCCCTTCCCTAAAAAGTCAGCATGTTAAGCAATACAAATAAAAGAGCGCTGTTTCTCTTGCAAGGAGTGGAACTAAAAAAATGCATATTTGGCCGCAAGGTATAGATTTCACTACTTTGATAGGTTGAATTTTTTGGTAGGTAGTTTGGAACTTGGCCTCTTTTCACTGTTAGGTTTTTGTTGGGAAGTATATGTACAATGCAGACAACACATACCATACACATAAACCAATTAAAAAAGTGGTAAAAATGTTGTTTCTTAAAAAGTCTTTGAAATTATAATTTATTATGTAAAAATTATGTAGACAATACTAAAATGATTGAACTATGATAGACTCTTTGTTTTTTGATAATAATTATTATTTTTGCGAGTGCATGTTCAGACGACAGACATACGTCTCAAATTCACTTTAGGTAAATATTACATTTATTAATAATAGGTATTATATAAGAATTAAGATTCATTAGGGTTGTCTCTTTATTATATCTGCAGAGTATAACAAAATGTCACGCGATGTTGCCGGTTTCGGAACTTGTAAAATAGCTACACGTAATAGATACGTAGGGTTGTTTTATACTTTAAACAACGCTACTAGGCATTAAGTTTATAAATATAATATATTGTTAGGGCTAGGATTTCTAGGCGTTCGCATGTTTTTTCCTTGAGTCAAAATTGATTGATTGTCAGATATGTCCACGATTTAGATTATTCTCGAATAAATAAAACAATTTTTTTTTTTGCATAATATTTTGAACATAATGCATATAATTGCATAGTTATCTTATGAATTATAAATGAACCTCTATAATTAATGTGTTATTTGTCGAAAAGCCGTATATTTACTACCTATCTAAAATCTTATCTTGGTCAGATGACCGTCGGTTACCGTATGGTTGCATATTATACATTATTTTTGTTTTTCATTAATATGGTAAGTTTTAGTTAATAAACATCCATTCTTCGTTCCAACCACCGGTTATTCGTGTTTCAAAATTTGAAAGAACATAATAATATCATTACAGCAATATTCAATGTAACAATAACTAGGTACAGTAAAACTCGCTTAAGACGCTCTTTAAGGGACCAGCTCTCTAGAAAGTCTTAAGCGGGAAAGCGTCTTATGCGGGAATGAAACAAAATTATGTGGTTGAAATAAATATAAATTTTTTTATTATTAAACATAATTTAATGAGAAATACACTTATAAATTAATTATAATTACAATATACATACATACTTATATTTGTGTGCTACTGAATTTAATTTAAAAAAATATTATTATTACATACATATTTTATTATTGTTTATTAAAAAAATTATCTATTTTTGATTGTTTAAGGTTCTGACAATGCGTTTCAGCAAGAAAGTTTTCAATTTTATTAAGACAACCTAACATTTCTTCGGAATTTTCAACACAGGATAATACTTTCCGAATTTCCGATAAATGTTGCAAACCAGTAGTTATTGTAGGAGTAGGAAAGTCTTGATCTTCTTCTTCTTGATCGTCGTCTTCTTTCTCATTGTCCACTAAGTTCGTATCAGCGATTATTTCATCTAAAGTCCAAGTGCTACTGGTTACGAGTTCATCATCTACTGTTGCATAATCAGCAAAGTTTTGCAGAAGCTGAAAGTCCTCTTCTTTTAAAGGTGAACTATCAGCCTGTTCAGAGTTGTTCAACACACCA
Organism: Macrosiphum euphorbiae; assembly: GCA_949089665.1. Taxonomy (NCBI): domain Eukaryota; kingdom Metazoa; phylum Arthropoda; class Insecta; order Hemiptera; family Aphididae; genus Macrosiphum; species Macrosiphum euphorbiae. The sequence continues at coordinate 47,661,587 of CARXXK010000002.1, read as the reverse complement.
AATGCAGCTTTCCGAAAACAGTTTATTATTACATCTGGTTTAATTTCATCCCAAGCGGCACTAACGTAATGTATGGAGTCCAAAACATTAACTTTAGTTGAAATTTGGTTGGTACTCTCCAAGTCTCTCAAGTACCGCTGAACTAACTTTTTTCGGTACTTTTGTTTTATCACTTTAATGATACCCTGATCTGGGGTTGTAACTTAGATGTAGTATTTGGTGGAAAGAAAACAAGTTTTATATTGGTAGTAGGGATATCTTTAGGGTGAGCCGGACAATTGTCGACGAAAAGAATAATTTTTCTCTCTTGTTTACCGAAAAATGCATCTAGCTGTTGAATCCAGTTCATGAATAGTATTCCTGTCATCCAAACACGACATTGAGCAAGGTATTCACATGGAAACGTACGAACATTTTTGAAACAGCGAGGAGACCTACTTTTTCCAATGACAACCAACTTAAATTTATGGGTTCCGGTAGAATTTGTACATACTAAAACCGTGAGACGTTCCTTGATCAAATTTCCACCATGGCATGTCTCATTTTTAAAAACAAAAGATAAACGATAGACGATAGACGTGGTAAGGGCCGTCCACCAAATTAAGTGGCAATTGAAAATATGAAAAATCTAGATTATTTTATTCAAAAACTACCTGCAGTACCATCGCACTATTGTCGGGCATCAAGTATAAAAAAATACTTACCAGCAGAATTTGGTAATATATCAAGTTATACTTGGTATACATGGATTTTTGTAAGAAAAATAACCATACAGTTATGTCGAAAAGTACTTTCAAGATAGTATTTACGAAAAAATACAATATTGGGTTTCATCTTCCTAAAAAAGTAAATGTAATCTTTGTTCAAAATTTGATAATATAAAATTATCTAGTGACTTGAATGAAGAACAAAAAATTAAAGAAAAAAAACATCTATATGAAAAAGAAGAGTGTCGGCAAATGTTTTTATTTGATCAACAATTATCTAAAGCAGGCGGAGATTTTGTATGCTCAAGTTTTGACCTCCAGAAAGTCTTAAATACACCCATGGGTCCACACATAAATTTATATTACAGCCGTAAATACAGTTATTACAATTGTTCTATTTACGAGTCTGGTACATACAATGCGTATGCTTATTTGTGGGGTGAGATTGACGGTTTACGTGGTTGCAATGAAATTGTGTCATGTATTTATCAATATTTGTGGGATTGCAATAAAAATCCAAAGTTTAAGTCGATTTCCCTGTATTGTGATTCGTGTGCAGGCCAAAATAAAAATCGAGCTATGTTATTTATGATTATGAGTGGTTTGAAAAAACAATGTGCCGATTTAACCGAGGTAAAAATAGTTTTCTTACTCCCGGGACATAGTTATATGCCAGTAGATTCAATTCATGCGACGATCGAACGCTTTATTAATGATAAAACAATTTGGGCACCTAGTGAATGGCATCCGCTTATAAGGAACTCGAGGGTTAACCCAAAGTCAATAAAGGTGAAAGAGCAACAATTTCAAAACTTCCTAAATTGGAAAAAAAATGCTGATGAAGTGCTGCCAAAAGTCCTAAAAGATAAGGAAAAAAATATTGTAAAAACTTCCAAAATTAAATATATTAATTTTTACAGAAATCCATTACAAAACGATGACGTGATACTTGAAGCATTTTCTTCATACAATGCCGATGCAAAAGGATTTATAATAAACTAGCTGATCCCGTGCACTTCGTTTCCCGTTAAATGGCTCTATATTAAACTCTATATGACTCAAACATTGTTCAATGCGTTATTTAATATTCGGTGTATGATGTTCTAGATTTATCTTAACTTTTCTGTTGCCCGGAATAAAAATTCTGAATTGCAGTAGTACATTATCAGATAGGTAATTTACCTGCGGTAGATCGCGGACCCCGTGCTGTTTGTACGTAAGTGTATGATTTAACTCAAAAAGTACCAAAGTTATACCAAGTTTGAGTTTTTACTTAATTCCACCTACCTATAAATCCTAACCTAACATAACCGTACTAAAATCCGATGAATAAAAAAAAAACCAAATTTAACCCTTTTTAAATTAGCGTATCTTCTTCCCATAAGTCTATTCTACACACCGTCATTCATTTATATATAAGATATATTTACAAAAAATAATAATACAAATCAACAAACATGCCCGATTAACCAATAGCAACCAATATAATATAATACACCATAGAGTAAATAAAGACAACGGTATCTAGTTCAAATCCCAGACATCAATAAATAGTTTTTGCAGTTTTTCTAATTATTCAGTTGACCTTCACCTGGCAATTACGAACATCTTAAAAAAAAATTGAGCAAAATCGGCCCAGCCGTTCTCAACTGATGCAATTTCGAATTTTTTGTCTCCATTTTTATATATATAGATATACCAAAACCAACTTCGGAAGCATTATATTTTCCAGAACAAGCATATACTTCAAATCTTTCGATTTCTAAAGAAAAATATAAAGATTTATTAAAGCTGTGTACAGATGGCATTATACCAGGTAAATTTCATCAAAAATATATTAATATGACTTCAAATGAATTAGTAAGGGACTGTATTCAAGAAACTGATGAAGATGATGAAGTACCACCAGACGAAGATGTCCATAAGAAAACAAATAAAACAAACGTTGTGAAAAAATTAAAGGGGAAAACTAAACAGTTGCTACTAAACACTGTATGAGATGTACCTATGTTTTTAAAATATTACAGTATTGTTCATGTTATTTCTATTTTATATAATAATAATATTATTATAAATGTATAATATTTATAATTAATTATATGATTATTTATACTTAATATTTAACTAAATTCGAGTCATGTTTTTGTTTTATTTTTAATTTTTAACTGATTTTATATGATTTTATTAACTTGATACAATTCACAGTAAATATTTTTTTTGATATGACAATAAAATCAAAATAACTTTAACTTTTTAACACGTTAATGCCCAGCCTTGTATACATATTTACATTTTACATTATTTACATTAGGTATATACATTATTATATACATTAGACACATTTATATATACATTATTTACATTATATACATTATTATATACATTATATACATTATTATATACATTTTATACATTATACACATTTATATATACATTATTTACATTATATATACATTATTTACAAAAGGAAGGAAGGAAGGAAGGAAGGAAGAAATTGTTGAAGGAGATAAAGATAAAAATAAGATTATGTTTGCACACCAAGGAATACGTAAAGCGCTAATTCATAGCGCTGTAGTAATACCTTGGCAGTCTTAAACTTATTTTTATCAGTTATCTTCTTTAACAATTTGACTTGCCCATTCACAATTTGTGGTTGGAACTTTTGACATATTGCTGGGAAATTGAAAAACTTTCCCTTGCCTTCCGGCTTGGGTGAAAATAAGTTATCAAATCCTCAGCAACATCCTCAACAATTCCGGCCAAATAACGACCTCTAATCAAAACATTTACAGCATCACCTGGTGCGAAGCCAAGCGATGCTGTAACTGTTTCGACTGATGAGGTGATTGTTGATTGGCAAAAGTAATTGTTTTTCCGCATCAAATCTTTTTATTTTGCCAAAATACCACATCTTGGATGTTATACAATCGATTGGCTTTTTAGCGCTCATCCCACGAATACTAATTATAGAGGAAAAATTATGAAAAATCTTTAAAAACATTGTATTTCGTTCGTCAACTCAAGGAAACCGGTGACTATGAATGCACACCATTTCATATTATTAATAATTAAAAATATAAGTATTTTGAATACACCGATTGGATATACCCATTTTTTTCTTCTCATTTTCATGCGTATTGCAATACATTTAACTCATAGCTAACAGATTTGAAGGGTTTGGTGCAACAACGAGATAAGTCCACATTTTTAAATTGTTCAGGATGAATAAGAATCAATTTTTTTTAATGGCATAAACGTAAAAAAAAAATGTTTCTACATATTTTAATTCTATTAGTAGTACCCAAAAAGAATAAACACATTTGGGTTTTCTACATTCTTAAGATTTTTCAATAATAATTTTCAAAGTTAAGTTGGCATGGAGTTTTCTGGTTTTTTGCCACAAAATATTATTTTTGTTACTGTAAGTATAAACAAAATATTTTTTTTGACCAACTTAAATATTGATTTTAACCAAAAACTCTTTGCAGACTTCTTACATCATATCTTAATGTTCCATTGGTGTTATTATTTTGTATTCTGGAACCTTTAATATTCAATTAAATAAAAAAATATACAAAAATAGCTTATGGAATTTTTCGTTGTTATGGTTATTTCATGTTTAAAAATTGAAAACACAGTATAGGCAGAATGAAACTTTAAAAACACTTTTATTTGTTTATTTTTAAATTAATAAAAAGCATTATTACAATATACCATAGTATAAACATTTTCTAAATACTAATCTCTTTAAATATATCACCTACCATAAATAGTTATGAATTAAAAAAAAAATAATGTCCATACTGGGTACAAGAATCCCTATTCTTGATTAGTTGATGAAACAAAAACTGAAAAAATAAAAAAACATTGTTGCAATATACCACAGTATAAACATTTTCTAAATATTGATCTCTTTTAATATTCCACCTACCATAAATAGTTATAAATTAAAAAAAAAATAATGTCCATACTGGGTACAAGAATCCCCATTCTTGATTAAGTTGATGAAACAAAAACTGAAAAAAGTATATTAAACAATGTATATTTAGAAACATACTTTTTATTAATTAAAAAAATATATTATTTTTCTAATAATAGGTATTTAGTTACCTCTAAAGAACATGAATGATGATAATAATAATAATTTAATATTCATTTACAGAAGTTGGTACATTTTCATTATTTTGAACGTCTCCCTCAAGCTGTTCATAGAACCATATAAACTCAGATGGTACATATTTTGATGCTAAATCCTGTACATCTTTTAATTTAGCTTCTTTAAGCTTAAGTTTCATAGAATATAGTAGAGGAAGATGTTCTAGAGGATATTTCAAGTCCGTTCCTGATTTTTGTAAAATAAAATGTTCTTTTAAAGTGCTATTTGCAAGGGTTTTGCAGTACAGTCCATCTTTCACATATTCTATGAGGCGGTATGCCATGATAGTAAACCTTTCTTTGTGTGAACTTGTTAAGTATTTTTTAAAGTTGGGTTTTAGATATTCAGAAAAATTGTATATATCGTTTTGTGTAATATTTATTACATTAAATTTATCACTGCTAGTTTCTTTTACCATGTTTTGATATGTCTGAGGTATGAACACTCGTTCCATCTTACGCTTATTTTTTTCTATCAGCCCAAAACAACGGTCACAGGGGAGAAAACTGTGACCGGGTTCCGGATAACGATGTGTAATTTTTTCAAGACCAAAAGCATTTGACTGAATAATAGTATAAAAATATTGAAACAAGGCCATATTTTTGTTTTGACTGCTGCAGTTATCCGAAAAAATATGTAACTATTTTACTCCTTGTGAAAGTAAGTTTTTTAAATAATAATCAATTAGGCTGATAACTTCATTTTGTCCTTTTTTTCCTATTGTTTCATCATACATGAAAAAGTAGCCCTGACGAAGTTTACCAGAATACACACAACAATTATAACTCCAGAGCTGCCTTTTATAAAAAACGTCACCACAAGGAATATGTGGTAAGGGCATATTTTGCTGATAATCGAATGACAATACCTCAATACTGTCATTAAGTCTCGATTCTTTTGATAGGTTCTTTAAGTCAGTGTAAAATGTTGAAGCTTTTTCAACACGCTGTTGTTTTTCTTCAATAAGGTTGGATTTTAATTCAATGTCAAGTTCTGCATTTATCATATTTTGTAAATGGTCACAAGTTTGACATGTATTTGTTTTATGATGGCCAAAAGACAGATTAAAGTTTTTGTTAAAATATTGTGAAAAAAAATTCATACTTTACAGTAGGTTTAACTTTTTCTCCCTTCTTTAACTTTTCAAAAACGTCAAACTCGTATTTTTCTAAATATAAGCTGTACAACTTGCTTATTTAATTCAGGTGATAAAAATCTTTTATTTTCATTGTCATGTCTACTGTAGTGTGAAATATACCGAGGAAAACTAAGGATATTTGTTTTAATTTTAAATAAAATGTGATCACTCAATTTATTCGGTCGATTCTTATGCTTTCCACGCAAATCCACAGGGCTTGGAATATTTTTTTTTACTTTTTGAATAATTCTTTCGACCCTCGATTTCCCTATTCCAAACAGTGAACAAAAAGCTTTTTTACAGACAACTTTTTCATCAATTCCATCAAAACGAATTTTATATTTGCAAGTTAATGATCTTGGTTGTTTGGAATTATTAACAGGTCTATGTCTAGCAACGTTATTTGTTATAATTAAACCTCCTAAAAATGTGTCTTGTTTTTCTTTGTTTGAAATATTATTGAACATGTTTATAGTTAGTTGTTTTGTTCATCAGTAAATTGTTTAAAGGATTCTGATTTGCATTTACAATCTACCCCTGTTGTTCTTTTTTGTACTATTTGCCTCGTAAACTAACAACTCCTTCACCTTTAGCACGTTTTGCTTTGACAATATTTCTCTCCCATACTGATGGGGTTGCAACTCTTTTTTTTCAATTAAATGTTGAACATTTAACATTTAACATCCCTGCTCATCATTTTCTACCGAGACCTCATCTTCATTTTCAAAACCATCCTGTACATATGCAGAACCGACTACCATACATTCTTGTAGATTTTCGTTATGTTCAGAGTCACTACTTATTAATGGATGTATTCCATGTAAATCATTATTTTCTGCACTACACTCACCTAAAATGAAATATGGATCGATAATGTCTTCATCAAATTCTGAGAAATTGAAGGAATCCTCAGACAGCGCAGCGTTTATATCTTCAGCATTCATACTCTTAACTGCGTATAAATCGATAAATCTTTAAAAAAAGCAACTTTAATGTAGGTATAGTATAATTCAAAACATTTAACGAACAATATTAATTGAAGTAAAACTAATCACCGGTACATGATGGTCAAGATAACAGAGAATGATAAATATTGATACTAAAATCAACAGTACTACAACTAAAACAGTGTGACCACAGTTTGGTGCAACAACCAGATAACTCCGGAGTTATCTGGTTGTTGCACCAAAATCAAAAACAAAATAAATCCAATTTCATTAAAAATGATATATATATATATTTATCGGATTTAACTGGTTGTTGCACCAAAATGTAGATAATTTTTTCCTACACAATAATCCACGAAAAAGTGCATTTTCGAAAAAAGTGGACTTATCTCGTTGTTGCACCAAGCCCTTCATTTAGTATATGAGCTTGGTGTGCCAATTGTTTATGACAATAAACTAATACTTACCAAAAGACTGGTTGTTGTTTAAGTGGTAAATAAATGAGAGAGGATTTTGGGTGTTTCTAATCCTTTCAAAAATGGTTAAATCGGTCAACTTCGAGGATCGAAGCAGTCAACCATCATATGGTTTTCATAATTTTTCCCAAGAAAATGGAGATAAAATTCAGAAAACGAAATTTTGAGTTTTTATATCATATTTTTTCCAAGGAATAATTAATAAATACATTTTTTTTCTGGTTAGAAATGTTAGTAAAACTGTGTTTAAAATAGTGGATAAGTTTTAAATAATATTATTTACTCATTGACAGCTGTTTGAATATAAGTACACTATGGTCATTGGTCACAGACTAAGATATTCAAGATATAACAGAATACTAGTAGTTTTAAAAAAGTATATGTGGGGCCCGGCTGGCCGGCTCCATATGTTTAGTTCAGTGATTGTTAACACAATTTCGTAATTACAGTGGTTTCTTTTTTGAACATAAGTCTATTTACCCTTTAATTTTTTACCCAAACTTTATGAAATTATATTATTCTGATGGACCATTTTATGACGAATAAATACATATAATAATAACAGTGGTTTCTTTTTTGAACACAAGTCTATTTACCCTTTATTTTTTACCTAACCTTTATGAACTTATATTTTTCTATACCTAGGTAAAATTCTATAGACTCGACCCCACCAAACAAAACAACAATTATTGTTTATTATTTATCAATTATTTATTTATTTATAAACAACAATTCATATATAGCATCTTTGACGTCACGCTTTTTCCCCGTAATTTTCACCTTGTGGAGGTGCTGCATTCGGCTAAAATTAAAATAAATACTCAACTATTAAGAGGACGCTACCCATGCATTTGTTGTCATTAGTTATATAAATATATCATGGGCTGACTAACAGTCTTCGCTCAGAATTGTTTTTCTTATACAATGATATTATATCATTGAATTCAAATTTAATACCATCCATTATACAGTGACCCACTTGTAACCTACTGTACAGCAGAGCGACATTCACTTTTTTTTTTATAAGCATTTCAAGTTTAAATATTGTACGTCAAAGTACTTAAAAATTACAAAACTTTGCAAATTATTTTTTTTACACCATCTTTTGGGGAATCTTCAATCTACGTTTTGAACATTTAATACAAGATTGAAGATTCCCCAAAAGCTTGTCTACCTATATGTCTAACATAAAGATGGTTACATACCTACAACATTGACCATCACATACCTAAATATATATATATATATATATATATATATTATATATCCTTCAAAGGTCCTTTTTTGATAATGAATTGGATATTATAATAGTTGACATTAGTATTCACTATTCTCTATTCCCCGTAAGTCTACCCACTCACTTGACGAGAACCAATCACAACTGCGCATGCCGCCGCGTCGTTGGAGCGCTAGTGGTGATCATATGCACGGACGCACGGTGAAAGATGCCTACTCGGTCCACGGATAATATACTGATATACTGGAAAGTTTGTAGAGTGTTTTTTCCATTACATCTCATTGAAAATATTAATTCATACATTTTATCCAAACATTTATTTTGTTCTGATAGATTTAAGCCATACGCCTTCTTTGTACATAGTGTTTCAGTAGATGTATATGAGTTCATAATGTCATACCAATTACTTATTACTTCAACAAATTTTCCTGTATTTTCAGATAATATTTTATTAAATCCAGGCTTGTAATGGCATAAAGCTGTTGCGACACTATGTGATAGTAGTTGGGCTGCTAATCCCACATTTTGCCTTTCAGCCTTTACACATTCTATATGTTTTTCAGATAATTTATGACAAGTAGAAATTTCTGACTTTGTTATTTTTAATAACTCTTTTAGTGGTGTTGAGTTTACATTTGAACCATCTGAAAGAACAAAACCTGTATCTATTAGCCAATTGCGAGTGAGTTTCAAAAGATGAGGTGCATCTGCAAAGTAATAAATTTTATCATTTGTGGTAGGATGTAAAAAATAAGTGTTTTCAATAGATATATTTAATTTTTTCCACAAGCCTATATTAGCACCTCCACAATCAGATACACATGCAACAACTTTATATGAATTATCATGTAATATAGATATCACTTCATAAAGGATTTCTGGTGTTACTATTTGATCAAAGTTAACATAAATAGGTTGTTTCCAATTTTTAAATAAGCCTCTTACCATAATTACTTGCATTTGTCTATATGGCCCAATTAACTGATCATTTTTTTTGTCATATTCAAAAGCGGTTTGTATTTTCATTTCATCGAATTGAATGACACATATTTTTTCTAACTCATTGAAGTTAAGTGCTGCTATTTTCATTATTCTAATGACATCTAATAAAACACCTTGACGAAAGTTTAATCTTGAAGCCCATTTGACTAATGTGGAAACATGTGGAAGTGGGTAATGTAATTTATTTCTAAGATAAATATAACACCTTTTGCTTAGATATCTTATTGTAAAAGCCTTCGATATATCATCTGTTCCCCAAATAACTTTTTTTCGGTTTTTTTTAATAAGGCTTAATTGAGTCTCACTAAAATTTGATTTTAAAGCTTCTTCTAACAAATGTGTTTGGCTAGTATGTTCACCAAATTTTTGAGAAAGTGAATTGAATTTTTTATTTAACATTATTATCCGGTTTTTTTGGCTTCTTTTTAGTTCGGCTAAATTTTTATATTTAATTTTTAATTTTTGATGCTCACTCAATAATTTTTCATACTTATCTTCAATAACAGGATGTACATCATCGGATGATTCATCTTCAATAACAGGATGTACATTTTCAGGTGATTCATCTTCAATTTTTTGAGTTGGTAGTATTAAATGTTTAACAATATTTTCATTTATGCGTTTATTTGCACGTTGTTGTCTTGATGTCACTTGTGTGGAAATATCTGAAGGACATTCTTTCAAATATTGTGTAGGAATAGCTGTAAAATATATACATATAATATAATTAATAATGATGTGTACATTATAATATATTTTAATGTATAATGAAACACTAACATGTGAAACACAACATTAATTAGCTTAGACCATTTATGTTATAATTATATTTTAGGTAAAATTACAAAAATAAATTGTATGTTAAAATAATAATGTTAATATCAAAAATCATCATTACCTTGAGGTTTTAATTTTCTTTTAGTTTTTATGTTCATCAATTGACTACGGAGATCCACTTCAAAATCATCATCTACAAAATGAATGCTACAAACTGTACTAGTTTTTGGATTCCATGTATCTTTTCGTCTACAAGCATTAATCCAAAGATTAGACAATTTTTTATCTTTAGGAAATGTATGATATGAAATGTTAAGGTCATTTTTCTTAGTCACTTGCAAACTGTTGGAACACAACGCTACAGCACACCTAGTACCTGGCATCTATATCATAAATTAATAAAAGTTTTTAATGACATGATAATAATACTATAATAAAATACTATATTCCTAAAAAGATGAGTAGTTGACCCTATGTGACATAGTTGATGCTTAAGAATAAGTATTCCTTAACTTAATTTTAACAATTAAAAAATACAAAATGTGTGATAATAACTAAAAGCAATGCAAGGTAAGTCTCTACCAACCTTAGTTTAAGTAATACTTTTTCTTTTCTTAAGCCATAGTCTCGTTTATGGATAACATTTGAGTCATAAGTATAGCTTATGCGATGCCTACTTATTCTTAAGCATCGACTATGTATACAGCCCATAATACTTTGTGACACGTCACATTTATGTCACATAATAATATATTAATAAAAAATGAAATATTTACGAGATAGGTACTTACTTTGCTCGAAAATTGGGAACTGCTTGTCTGCTTAAAAAAAACATAAAACAAATACATAAGACATAATATTATGACACTGAATAATTATAATGATATTACAGAGGTCTATTATGACGTCACGGTAATCGAAACCACGCCCCTTTCGTGATACAATGCTTCGACCGTTCAGTATATTATCCGTGAGTGCAACGTAGTAGTTCGTACACTTGTTATCAACACATTGTTGTCAACACTTGTTATCAATACAATTACCTATCTGTCTAATTTGTTAAATTGTTTTACTGTTTATTACTTATTTGTTAACGCATTTAACAAAATGTCTACAAAGTGGGATTGTAAAAACACTATCAAATTTATTGAAGAGTACAAATCGCATGATTGTTTGTGGGATTTTAAATCTTCATCTTACAAAAATAAACATATGCGTGAATCGGCTTATAGAAGTATCGTTATAGCAATGGCAATAGAAGGATTTGGTGTTCCAGAAGTAAAAACAAAAATAAAAAATATTCGTTAAACATATGCTCAGGAAATTAAAAAAATAAAGGAATCTAAGAAATCCGGGAGTGGAGTTGATACTTGTTATGTGTCAAATATACAGTGGCTAAAAGAACTTGAACCAATCTACAAGGATGCAGATTCAAGAACAACTTTTGACAATGTGAGTAATATATTTATTTTTAAATCATATTTTACAAAATTAAATTACAATTAAATTGAGATGTAGACATAATTTTTTAATATTTTTAATTATTGTAATAAAATTACACAATATAAACAACTATACACCTTAGTAGATCATTCTATCTTGCCATGGAACTGCACCTTCATGAGTGAAGTAATGTTTGTATCTTTCTCGCAATTCTCTAGCTTGTCTAGCTGAATGGTTCGATCCGGTATTAACGATACTTGGCATTAAAAAATCTCTTCTCCATGTACCTTCAAAAATTTCACCCTTGTTTTCATCTTCTACATCTACAGTGCCGCTACCCAAATATGTAATACCACTTGTCATTCTTAACTAGTTGTGCAAAGTGCACGCAGTACGAATAAGTTTATCGGTTACTTCTAGCCGGGTTGAAATAGGCTTATGGAATATTCGAAATCGACTAGCTAGTATACCAAAAGCATTTTCTACTATTCGGCGTGCTCTAGATAGTCTATAATTAAATATCTTTTTGTTATAAGCCAGAGATCTGTGTGAGTACGGTTTCAATAGGTAGGTTTTTAGTGGGAAAGCGTCATCTCCGACTAAAAATCCACCATCAGGTAATATATTATTATTTTCAAGTTTTTGATAAATTGAACAATTTCTAAATATTCCTCCATCCGAGTTCCTTTCGTTTGCTCCTACGTTTATGTATCGGAAACAATAATCATGATCGACAATTGCCATCAAAACTATACTGTTACTTCCCTTATAGTTCCAAAACTCACTTCCACATTGGTTGGGAGCTTTAATTGAGACATGTTTGCCATCGATGGCACCATAACATCCGGGATAATTCCATCTTGTACGGAAGCCATTCTCTAAAACTCCCCATTCTTCATTAGTTTCTGGAACCTAAAACAAAATGTTTTATTGTCATATTATATTCAATTTTATCTTGTTGTTATTGATTAATGAGCATAGTAATATTCTGTGTGAGGGACAGCATTTATTTAGGTTTAGAAAATATTTTTCAATGATATATAAAATTAGTGGTAAGTGATGACATGAATTATTAAAATAGTTTTACACGTTTCTATATAAGTATTAATAGTTGAAGGTTATTGTATAAAAATCAAAAATTGATTATTTATAAAAAAAATTTGTCATTACAATTTTTATTTTATTAGTTCGAATATAACATGGAGGTACAAAATGTGAGCACTGAAACAACTGAAGAAGCACTAACTAATGAATTACCGGAAAGCCAAAGTTTTACTACCCAGTTACCTAGTCAAACTAAAAAAAAAAGAACTGCCTCTGTACTAAGTGCTGTAGCTGACTTGAATTCAATACATGATGCGATCAATAAATCTGAGCCCGAAGATGATTCTTTTGATATGTTTGGGAAAAGTGTTGCAATGCAATTGAAGAAATTTCTTTCCCTAGAAACATCGTTAAGAGCGCAAAGTAAAATTCAAAACATTTTGACTGAAATGGGAATTGAAGAACTGCATAGTCAAAAACGTTCATCAACACCATTATCATACATGAATCCCTCATCAGTTTCGTCGGGATATGAGACGTCATATTCCAACATGTCTGATGTATCAAGAGGTGCATTTCATACTGTTGAAAATGATAATCAAAATGATTTGTTACACAAAGCTATTTTTCAAACTTTCAACTCCACATTATAATATAGCCAGTGATAAAAATTAATTTTTTATATTAATAATTTAAAATGCCTATGAAACTAAAAAGTAAAATTGGATTTGTTTTATTTATTTTTAAGATTTAATGAAAGGATTTATATAATTTAATTGTTTTACTTACTTATTAAGTTTTTATAAAAGGATTTATATAATTTAATTGTTTTACTTACCTATCTATTAAGTTTTTATAAAAGGATTTATATAATTTAATTGTTTTACTTACTTATTAAGTTTTTATAAAAAGATTTATATAATTTAATTTTGACCTATATAAGTATCACAAGTTGCATTATTCTGACATTATTCTGACATTTAAATATAATTTATTATTTCCTTACCTTAATATAATCCTTTAAGAAGTCGTAAATAGCATCGAAAACTTCAGGAAGAAAGGTGGATATCGATGGTTTAGGCACTCGAAAAATATGTTGGAGAGTTCTGAAACTATTTCCTGTTGCCAAAAAAGACAAAGTTACTTGTAACTTATCTTTTGCTGATATGGCTTCTCTCATTGCTGTGTCTGATCGTTGAATTTTATCAGAGATATTTTGTAAAATCAGTTGAAATTGTTCAACATTCATCCTCATAAACGATCTATATTCGTTAACATCTTCACTTGCTAGCTCTCTAAGAAGTCCAACAGAAGCACCGTGTGTGCCTCGACGTAAGATCCATTTTCTGGTCCAAATCCGCTTCCTCTTGTCTGAGTACTGGATCCTTGGGTTCACACGGGACAATGCTCGGCCGAGTTGACTCTCTCGGCCGAGTACTCGTCACGTGTAAACAAGGCATAAGTACTAAATACCTACTATGACAAATTATATTTATATTTAATTTGTCATGGTAAATACTAGATCATCAAAGATATTAGTCAAATATATTTATAATTACCTACTCAATTAAATTATAGTTTGAAGTCAGAAAGTATTCTGATACTATCATAAAAAACCGGAAAAGTAAATCCCATTCTGATGAATGTTTGGACTTTGGAGGATTGTTTGAAAGCAGTCATCATTAATTCCGCAGAGGTAAATACTCAACAAGTTAGACGACTGTAAAGAAATGTACTAAAATGAAGAAATGGCAACCATAGGGCATAGAATCAACATTTAGATCAATCATAACTTTTGATATTCTTTCTGAAAATTTAGATTTATTAGACTAATTTGAATCACATGTGAGTAAACGAAGCAAATATAATTTACAACTGGTACCTATGTAATATTATATTACTTATTTACTTTACATTAGGTGAACTCTGATAATACATTATCTAAATTAGAAATATATCGTATTAAGTGTGTGGCCAGTCGTTTTATCAGTCATACATGGCCGTTTTATAATGGATTTCCAATGGAATTGGAACTCGTGACGTATTTATATATTGAAAAAAAATGTAGTTACTTGATGATTAGTTTTTTATATTTTTAAATATTATTTTTAACGGGACAAGGCCGCTAATGAAATATGTGGCGTGCTCTTGTTCCCCTTTACATGCATCAATACATAATTTGCCACGGCCGACGATTCCGTCGTCAGTAATAACAAACTGAGCTGCGCATTTTAACTAGACGCGTCGTTACCGAAAACCTTATTTGGGAACCGCACAACAATCACTTTAGATAATTAATATTAATCATCTAAAGCAAAATACACGAATGAAACACTTTAATTAATGAAAGGAAACCTGCCGTTTTCAAATAAAATATCATCGGAGTTATTCCCATCATTTCTGTGAACAATTTAGCAATGGTAGTGCGTACATGCCAGAACTTTGAAGTCAGTGACCAATTTCTTACTCGACTTCCAGTAGTCAACGCTACAGTTGATAATACCTATGTATATAAGAGGCAATTACGAATTTTTCCAATAGTAATGATATATAATACAAAACAAATCCAATTGTGCTAATACCATGATAGGTAAGAATTGGCTAAAAAATCTACTAAAAAATTATATTCCGGAATTATTCGTTATGACATGGGTGTGGCACATTCTTTGGCACTTGGTGCTGAGTACGGACATATTTATAACTACTTTAATCACAGTTATAAAAGGCAACATGAATTTAAAGATTTCTAGCACTTTTTTGACGTCAAGCTATCATAAGCTATTCCAGTTAAGTTGCACCCGATGGCTGTCGTTGTTAATGGTTGAGAAGCGTGTATTAAAGTAATACTTACCAACTCACGATACTACAATTCACCACGACTATATTACTTATTATTTGGTTTTAATAAAACTACAATTGATTGATATTTAAATTGACTATTGCTTATTATAAAAGTGTATCAACTTTTGGATTCCTGAAGGGCAGCGCGTAACAATATTCGTTTTATGATCCAAATGATACTCCAACTCTAGAACTAGTGTAAAATCTATGTAAATAGTATGACCTTTGTCAAAATACTCTCATCATAAACGACTATATAGAGGTATAATTGAATTATTTTCCTCTCCCTTTCCTGAATAGATCTTTAAACTTAAAGTATATCCTGTTAGAGCTATAGTGTATAATTTCATGTCATATTTTTTGGGTTTATTTTTCATATACACTCTAAAATAAACTCTTTCGCGAAAATGACACACCTTCATTAATAGTGATATTTTTACCAGGGTAATATAATTTTGACATTTTATCATTTAAAAAAATTACGTACGGTCTAATTTTATATAAACTGTTATACCCAGGTTGACCTTTGCGAATATATTTATCATTATTTGCTAAGTTAAGCGGTGTAACATAGAAAAAATCCTTATAAATCTATCTTCATTCATAAGTTTTGAAGCTTATGTCGTTTGTAAGACAGGATTAGTTGACCAATAATCTTTAATATTTGGTTTTTTTACCAAACCCATATGTAAAATTATTGGAAAAAATGTTCGCACTTCGGAAATAGTTTAAGCCCTAAGCACACTCGCGTTATTTTAACGCGCGGCAACCCTGCGGTACCACAATCGCGATGTGGAAAACCCACAATTTATTTTCGTACTGCACACATCACAGCGGCAACGCTACGGTGACTCGCGTCCGTCTGCTAAAAAGTTGTTTTCACAAGTTGATATCGTACCATAGTAATGACAATCCATTCAGCCGTGTCTGGAAATTTTTAATTACTTATAAGTCCAACCAAAGTCCTAAAAACTAAACGTCCAACGTTCTTAGTTTCTTACCTCATTCATTGTATGACGTAGATGCGTTTTAAGCCTTTTTAGACTAGAAAAACTCCTCTCAGGAGTTGCAGTTGACACAGGCAATGTCACAAATATTTTTAAGAAAAGTTTAATATTTATACTCTGTCCAGCGAGAGAACGGGCCGATTCTGCGCATTTCCCCGCGTCTCCTTGCTATCGAAACCGGTTCCCCTATGGCAGAGTGTTGTGTGGGGGAACCAGTTTTGGTCGGTGCGCGGCACGTTCTCTCGCTGGACAGAGTATAGATAAATGTCTTTATCGCAGTTAAGGAACGCTTCTATCCCAGTTTTAGTTATTTCGTTACTGGCTAGTTTTAATTTCCATATCTTCAGTTCTGCAAGAACATTGTGCCTATCAATTGCAGGAGAATATAGTTAAATTAGGTGCTGAAATTCATTTCTGTATGCAGCTCGCGCGCTCTCCTCAGTCCTCGCTCTTTCGACGGCATTATCGTCTAATTAAGATTTAAATAAAAAAAAAAAAAACTCAACTCAAGCCTTGTGGGGGGGGGGATCAAACCCAATGACCCCCCCCCCCCGTAAAGACGCCACTGTATGAAGATTTCTATTTACTATTTTATGGTTTAATTTAATTTTCTAGCTTAAATTTTTGAAATTTTTTGGCCGATTAATCAAGTAATATCATAACGAAATAATCATTTTGAGGATACTTTGCACCAAATTTCTCGTTATTTTTACTTTAAACATGCACTCTCACTTTAATAATTATTAATAATTATGTTAGAATTTTACTTGTTTCACGGTCCTCTAGATAAATATGCTAAAAATGATTCTGTGTAACTAAAATTTGATCAACTTAAAATTTTTTTTTAATTTTTTTTTTTATGCAAAGTTATATGGGGTGTTGGGTAACTTTGCATCGATATCAAAAACTCACTACTTTCAGTTATAATCAAAACTGGTGAAATTTTAGATACACAACTCCTAATCTATATTGTGTAAAAGACCAAAATGAACATAATTAGGCCAAAAAAAAACGCATTAGGCATAATTTAAATAACAAAACATTCATATTTTCAAAAACTTTTATTTTTATTAATTAACATAAATGTATTCTTTCAGTTTTATAAAATGTAAAAAATAAAAACTTAAAATATTAAACTTGTAATCAATAAAGGAACATAAGCAGGTAGTTCATATCACTTTTATTTTATAAAACTTAACAATAAAAAAAAACTTTAACTTTTAATTAACTAGGTCCTTCCATGTTTCTATCACAGCTGGTATAGATTTTTTTTTAATTTAACAGTCTTAAAATAAATCAAATAGATTAACTTATCTATCATTTTTCAATATATACGTTAATTTAAATAGTCTTTTAAATATCAAAAACAATTAAGCAATTAAACAAAACAAACAGTGAATTCATCACTTTTTTTTATAAAACTTAACAATAAAAAGAAACTTTAACTTTTAATTAATTAGGTACTTTTATGTGAATATCACATCTTGTATAGATTTTTTTTTGAATTTTTTTTATCTTAAATGAAATAGGTTAACTTGCCCATCATTTTTCAATATATTATACATTAATTTAAATTAATTTTAAATTTTAAATAAAACAAACAACTACCAACCATGGCTTTTATTCAGAATAAGTTTCTAACTATTTCACCTTAAAATAGCCCCTTCTGATTAATTTTGGAGTACTTATTTTCATAGTAACATCTTTCCAGTCGTAGAACAACTCATATGGTTTCACCGGCCATCTGTAAAATGTTTTAGATTTTTCCATTGATTGTATAATAGCACCACCTTCTTCAGTTGTACTAATAATGAGCACAGGGTATAATGTTTCTATGTATTTAAAAATAACAAAGTTATCAACTGAATAGGTTTTACTCACTGGGCACTCAATGGGTTCATCAATTTCAGATGTTGAATCTTTATCATCCATATTATTCACTTTTTTTTGGTCTTCATTTCCTTCAAAATCAGAATTGTCTTCACTAAAATCTGTAGTATGAGCTTAACTGGTACCAGGTGTAACTTTTAACTTTTTCCTAGTTTTTATAATATTTTGGGTAACTTCAGATCTTTTCATGTTTAAATGTTTAACAAACAACTTTTCAACACTTGAATTAAGGGACGACTACAAATTGGTTCCCGGGTTGTCTACAGGTAACATACAAGTTGGTTCCCTGCTTGTCAACAGGTAACATACGAGTTGGTTCCCACAAGCTTTCATAAATAATACAACCTTGTAAAATGAACTTACCAAATTATTATGATATATTCAACCAGCAACAATTTCCTTCCCATTTATTCAGACTGAGGACTGTCTAGAATTCATATAAGTTTGAATAGTTCCAAGCAAACACTAATTATTTATTTTTAAAAACAATGTGCATTTTCTTTTTGTACAAGTCCAACGTTCCATATTTCCCGATAGTTCCTTTTGGAATCCGTATATGAAACCCTTAATAACGAAGAACATCTTATTTTTTTCACTAAACATCGGGAACCAATTCGAACAGTTGTATACTGGTAAGTATTTTTTTGTCGGGAACCAATTCGTACACTTTAATTGACCCGGGAACCAATTCGACGTTTGCCGAATTAACATCTTCAGATCTCGGTAGTCTATCGAGTAGTTCAGCTGCATCATATAGATATATGCCACACTTTCTGAAACCATTTATCATGGTTGTTTTAATACTAGGTTGCATGGTATCTAATAATTGTTTCAACAGCTTGGGAAAAGATTGTTTTTGAAGAATGGTATTGTGAAATCCTTCTGGAGGGTTTTTCAAATCGGTCAAAATTTTTCTCCAGGCCATTTTCATGGGATGAAAAAATGTAACATTTAAAGGTTTGGTTATGTGGGTGCTGTTTGGTGGTAGACATCCAAAATAAATATTTTCCTCTTTAAATTTGTCGATAACATATGGTGACAAATGTGATGACAGATTCTCACCTATGAGTACTTTTTTGCCTGGAGTTTTTCTTAAGTGGCGTACAAGTGATTTGTCGAACCAATCTGTAAATATATTCGAATCAAATCACCCAGATAGAGTGGCATTTTATCTACAACCTTTAGGGCCATTTTCTTGCCACAAATTATTTGCTTTATATACTACATATGGAGGTATTAAGTCCCTTGCAACATTTCCACACATCATAATACTTACAGTTACTTTTGATGAGTTACAATTTTTTTCTGGATATTTACTTCCTCTTTTTGTTAGTATTTTTTTCTGTCCAGGATTATCAGTAAGGTTAGTCTCGTCATAGTTATAAATATTATGTGGAGGTACATCAGCAACAACTTTCTTTAAATTTTTATATAGTCTTCTAACATTTCTATATTTACAGCAGCTCTAGACCTCTTTATATGTGTAGATAGACGTACACTTAAAGTGGGATTTCTTTTTAAAAAAAGTGAGACCCATGTTAGCCCAGGTAAATTGTTTTTGAACACTTTAATTTTTCTTCCTATTTTATCAAGGTAAGATTTTAGTATCTGTCGTAAATCCGTTTTGTTCACTGGTAACCCAAACTCATTTTTATAATGTGGTCTACAAAACTTTTTTCCTCTTCTTCACTAAAAGCATTTGGACGGCCAAATGATTTAGTGTGTTTTTATTTAGATTTATAATTTATTGTGCGACGAGGAATATTATATGCTTTTGCTGCATTTCTTTATGTAATTACCTTATTTTAATATCACTGAGACATTTGTTTAGTGTCTCCTCTGTGTAATCATGATAATTGCGAGAGCCAACTGCTCGTTTGTGTACCTTGGACATCTTAAAAAACAAATATCTATTATTGTTCTGTATAATACATTATAATTATGTTACTTTGCACCAATCGTATTGTGGTGCAAAGTTGAGCAGAAATTGGACGATTTTGATTTTGTTTTACAAAAGTTTTTATAGCTATAAAAAAAAAGTTCAATTGAATCATACACATTCTGAATGCTTATAATATTTCTGATAGAATAAAAAAAAAATTACCTGCGATATTGAATTTTAAGTTTACGAACAAACACAATTTTCCCGAGAGTTGTTTTTGTGAATTTGTACGAGTCTTGGAGGGAAATCCACATACTGAAGTTAGAGCCATTTCAAAGACACTTTACAGTATCAGGAACAAAATGATAACATTTATATTTTTCTATCATTAATTGTTAACAAAGTAGTTTGTAAAATTACATTTTTTTTTTGGTGCAATGTTACCATGTATGGTGCAAAGTATCCTCAATATACAGTGGCGCACACTGGAAGATTGAAGGGTAGCAGCTGCTACCCCTGATTTTTTTGGTGGGGGGGGTGGGTGTCCCCAATATCCTAAAATATCCACAACGTAACAATTCTATTATGTATAGTAAAATATTAAAAATAAACTATTTAATAATATAGTCATAGAGGCTAATAGCCATTAGACTAAAAGTTAATAAGAGATAAGAAGGTAACTGACTAAATACTAATGAGAATTTTATCATCCATAACATCACTGAATAGATTAGCAGTTTTCACGCCTTCAAGGTGTTACAGAATACAAGCAAATCAGTATTCGGGATTGTCGGAATATTTAATAATAAAATAATTTTTTTGTGGCTTTGTGCTAATGCATAAAGATGAACCATTTATCAAAATTAGGTATGTTATAAAATATTTTAATTTGTATTATTTATTATACCATTTCTATTAATACTAAAAATAAAAATTTCATTCTTAAAATATTTTTTACATATTTAATTTGTTTGCTACTCAAAAAAAATTAAAATAATATTATATTTTCATAAATTATTTATTTTATATTTATAAAACAAACACAAATCTATGTATTTATAATAAATTGTTTGTTACATCTAATTAACATGATACTTTCCAATAAAGATGGAGTAAGATTGACTCGTAAATCACTCAAAATGAATTTGAGTATTAAAAAGGTTCTTTCAACGCTTACTTAGAAAAATACAAAACCGTTTTACATGAAATTGTTAGTTATGGCATAAATCTAGTTTAGAGGCCAAGCGATTTTTTCAATTTTTATCAAAACCCATGTATCTCATCGAGTTAATAACGATGGTTCAATCAGAATTTGTCACTCTCATTTAGTTTCGAAGTTATGGCCTTCTGAAGTTTTCGATTTTACGTTTATACGCATGAGCGCAACACTGCTATAATGACGCGCGGAGGACCATTTTTGTTATTTTTTTGTACTTACGTATTCGGTATACCTTTTTTTTTTAAACTTATGTAGCAGGCACGTATCTGGGACCTCATCTTGGGGGGCGAGTCATTTTTTTAGGAATACCTAGTCCAAATCCTCTATAATACATTTAAGCCGGTGTGCTCTTACATTAAAAATAATTTGCTGTGCCTAATAATACATTTATTAAACAACTGTAATTTAAATAGTTAATAAATTATCGTTTAATAATTTATAATAACATATAAATAATATGTCATAAATCATAATGAATTTATTACATCTGTCATTTTCTACAATAAGAGATCGGCGTGTGTCCTTTTCATTTTCGCAAACCTTTGTATAATTTTTAGAGTGTCAACTTCTATTTCTCTGTGTATATTCAATAATGCTAATCCACATAGCCGATTTTGTCCCATTTTTGAACGCAACCAATTTTTCAATCTACAGGATATGCAAGCATGTAGCAAACATTTAAATCATACAAGCATTTTTTTATTGGTAATACATACATTGTTGAATGAAACTATAGTAAGTTGATAAACATTTTATTCACCTTCATTTTTTTCCCTTTTCCACTTTGATTTCCAGAGAGATAGCTCTGACTTGAGTTCTAGTTCACTCACATTACAATCTTGAAAATAAATATATTTAATGAATAGTTTGACTAACTCATTTTCAACATCACTATCCGCCTCAATAATATTTCTTGGCATTAATGTTGATTATTTCAAAACTTCTTGGTTTTTTTCATTTAAAAACCTATTTTTGAGATCATCTAATACATTGTCAAGTAAAGGAATGTAAATTGACACCCTGTAATAATCCCCTATAGTACTTGTTTGGTAATTTGATCTTGCAGTTTGTCGACATACTATTCGAGGTTTTTTTATTTCTATATCATGCTTTATCATTTCTTTTTTGCATACTTCAAATATTAAGTTGAATTCTTCAGAGCAATTGGTTCTTTTATTTTCCAAGTTATCAATGACATCATGTATGATTTCTGTAGAATTACTTATATCCGAGTTGACATTTTGTAAAATTTTACTTACACTAACTGTAACACTTAATAATGAGGCAAGTGTAAATAATGATATTATAAATTCGCAAGCAGATAAAGCAGTTAATAGTGTTTTAGCTTTTGATGAAGAGTCTTGTTCATGCCATGATGAAATAGAAGTTAAGGCTTCTAAAATATATATTAATGATGACTGAAAAATGATAATGCTGCCATGTCGTTCAATCCATCGGGTTTCACATAGACTTTTGAGTCGTGGATTTCCCTTTAGAACTGTAAGTAAAACATAATGTCGTTTGGACGACATATTGAAAAATGAAATAACTTCTTTTATTAGCCCAACACTATTTTGAATAGCTTGAACACTTGACGATTTTGATATTGATAAATTTAGGGAATGGCTGAATAAAGATCCATCCATCCACGATGTGCCGTAAAGACTGGATAAATTTAACTGCACCGCACAGGGTGGATGTCATTACAGAACAACCATCTGTAGCAATTCCAACACAATTTAAGCAATCTAAATGTAACTCTTTAAGTATGGATACTACTGTTTTTCCTAAAATTTCACCTGTCAATTTTAGTTCTAATATAGTTGAGTTTATATCCACAACTTCATCATCTTCACTATCATTATTACATTGATCTTTATCATTATTTGAGGAAAAAGCATGTTTATGACAGTCAATGAATGCTATAAAATTCTCTTTTATAATACCCTTATGGAAGTACCTTAAAATGAGACTCATCTGTAAAGTATGACTGATGTCTGTGTGGTCTCATCAAAAATGATGCTAAAGTATTTATTTTCTTTAACTTCGTCAATAATTTTATTTATAATAAAATGTGTACAGCATGTAATTAAATCATTTTGAATTATTGGGCTAATATAAGTTGCTCTTGCGTTTAATGATTTTAAATGGTCTTCAAGCACTTTATCCCCAGATAATACTCTATACTTTAATAGTTCACGAAAATTACCTTGGTTAGTAATTATAGACTTTGGGATTGTAAGTGTACTATCTTCATTGTTGAAAAGTTTTCCAGAATCAAAATTTCCTCTCAGGGGGATATTTTGTCGACCAAGAAAAATTATGCTCTCTAAAATTGGTTTCAATCTCTCTCGATTTTCTAAAACAGTTTTTTTTCTATGTGTGAGTGCCATATTGATAACTTCTTTTTGAGGATTTTTGTGATTGCGCAAAAAATAATCTGCGATAGTAACTGCGTTTATGTGATATTTATGGCTGTTATGAACCGCTAAATCAACTGATTGCCCTGAGATTTTGGAATATTTGTTTAAAGGTGTAGCTACAAATTTTTGTAGTACTGTACTATTGCATTTTCCTCCTTTATCAGCAAATAGAACACAATACTTACAAAATAACCCTCTTTTTTTATTAGAATACATTAGCCAACTATATTTTTCAAAATATGATCTGTTTAGATACCACTTTCCTTCTTTATTTTTCTTTTTATTTAAACTGAATGGGTACCTATACAAAATCCTTCCCAGGAAAGTTGGACAGCTATCATAGTTTAGTTTTGTTGTACGATGATGAGATTTGAGAATTGATTTACATCATCATCGATGTTATCTTTGGAGGGGTGTTTGAGTGTCGTTATATTGTTTTCCATTAGAGAATTGAAGAGGTTCCAATTGGCTTCTTTAACTTTCCATCTTGGAGGATAGTATAAGTCGTTTTTGTTTGACAGGTCGGTGAAGGCTATTTGGATGGGAATGTGGTCGCTGCTGTAGATATGTGGGAGAACTTTCGATTCGAGTTGGTGTGCAAGGGCAGTGTTAGAGATAGAAAGGTCGATAGCGGAAAATTTCCCATTTGAAGGATTTATTCTGGTAGGTTGGCCGGTGTTTAGTAGTACTAGATTGTCTTGCGTGAGGAGCTCTTCAATTATTTTACCTCTTGCGTCAGTTTTATATGATCCCCAGTTAATGCTGTGACTGTTAAAATCACCAACTATTATGAAAGACTGTTGAAGTTGATGGGTGATATTTTCTATGTCAGTGAGTGTGAAATTTTTATCGGTAACCAGTGGCCAAATTCGATCTAATATGTCCATTAAAGACGATATACCGATATTTACCTCTTCAATGAGTGAGTGAATATTGATAGATTTATTTGTAAAATGTTCAAGTATGTATATAAATTAGAGATATGAAATAGGTAAATTGTCACTTAGTGTAAAGAATTTTTCTATTGGGTTTTCATGTTCATCTTTAGTTGTGTTGTCTAAACTGTTAGCTGAATTTGATCTGGAACGAATTTTAGCTTTCTTTATTATTTTTTTCTTTTTTGACCGTGGTGTTTGCAGGAAGAAGCCGGAAGAAGCTCGAAAACTATTGCCAGACATGACGGCCAGGTGTACGGCAAATTTCAAAAACAATAGCGATTACGTTCAGCACATACTGGAGCATTTGCGCGGCGATCAACGCGTGAACGGCAAAACGAGGTTGAACAAGCTGCACTGGTGGTCTAAAACACTGAAGACCGGCGCCACGGACTCTTTGGCACAGCATCTGTTGACTCTAAAAGGAAAAACCGAGGAACGAGTGCTCGTATGCTTCGGTGACGGATCGCTCGCAGAAGGTAAATATCAATAATAAAAAAAAAAATAATTTAAAATTTTACAAGACTTTTATTTTATTTAGTATCATTACAGGTAAAAGTTACGGTAGAAACTGCAAGCCTGCGTACAGCGAGTTGAAGCGGGCGTTTCACCGGAGACGGGACAAGTGCGATGTGATCGACGTAGACAAATACATGACTACGCAGTGTTGCAGTAAATGTCACGGGAAGATGCAATTGCCGCCCAAGTACAAGTCTGCGAAAGAAGGATGCAGACGTCAAGATCACAGGTTTCAGTTTTGCCGAAAATGTGGAATCACGTGGAATCGAGACGTCAACGCCGCCCGCAACATGATTTGTGTGCACAAACGGCTCGTAGACTACAGACTGTTGTACGATAAAAATGAACAATCACCGGTCGAGATCAGTGTTCGACCGGTCGACTCGTCCTCGTGACGTTGTCGTAACTCCGAGCCTGCACAGCGGGGGACGTATTGTAACCCACTGTGCAGCAAAGAGTTAAGTAGGTAAATTCATAAAGTCTAAATACCTATTATTGAGAAGAGAACAATTTTTTTTTTTAGGCGAGAGATTGACTGAAGACGATGAATATAAAGCTGAATCATGGGTTATAGCTTACAAACCAGAATTTCTTGCTGGATTCTTGGCTTTCGAAATAAAGGACCCTACTGTATTTCCAGTTTCAATGTTCTTGGAATCCGTACTTAACATGTACAAATCAAAGCCAGGACAATGGTGGAATGTGATGAAAAGCCGAACCACAAAAGGAGGAAAATTGCCTTTAGAGTTTTGTTCGTTTCTTTCAGCCCTGCTAAGTATTCCTCCTAGCTCTGCTTCATTAGAGCGAATATTTTCCACTTTTGGCTTGATTTGGAACAAACTTAGAAATCGGTTGGGTCATGAAAAGGCAGCCAAATTAGTAAAGATCCACCGATTACTAAATGTAAAAACCCCTCAAGGAGAAGTTGAGGAGGACTTTTTTTAATTATACTTATTATACTTACTATTGGCTATAACCATTAACTATCAGACTGACAGACCATCTATTATTATTTATTTCACTACCAAGTATTTGTTATTTTTTTTATTTTTTTTTTTTTTGATTATTCATTAAGTATTTACATTTAACAGGAAAGTAACTTATTTAATATTTTAATACCTTATTAAAAATAAAAGATTTATATTGACCATTAGTGTGTAATTTTTTCTATTTTATTCTTTAAATTGTACCTACCTAATTAAAAAAATAATTATTAAGTTTTTTTCAAATCAATTTAATATTTTAATTAGAAAAATAAATATTACCTATAAGGTATTTTTTTCCGAAATTAACACAAGTTAAAAAAAATAAAAACAAGAGTGAACTTATATTTTATCCAGAAAAGTAACCCGGGTTTTATGGGTTTTTTCAAAAAAAATTAGTGGGTTTAACCCAGAAAATCAGCCCGGGTTTTTTGGGGGGTGGGCTTTTTCGTGCCAACCCTGGCCCAACTGCTTTGCATAGAAAACAGGTTAATGTGTCATCCGTGAAGAATATTCTAAATTGATTATCGTTTTGGGTGATTAGCATAGAGCTGGGCAGTTTGGGGATATCTTCATGGTTATGTATATTTGCCTGCGAAAGCTCATGATATGCTTGTAGCCTTCCATATTGATTCCGGCTTTTGGGTGATTAATTTGTGAAATGGGGTTTATATTTATATGTTTTAATGCGTCCAATATTGCCCGGTTAGAGATTGACATACATTAGATATAACAACGCGTTTGGTCGGGTTAACCAGTCTGCGTATTTGAATTAATTGGTCATTGATTTTAATAGTCTGTTTTTGTTGCATTAGGTTGTCGATAACTTATTTACTAGATAAAAATATACAGAAGCGTTGGTTTCAAATACACAAAACAAAGATAATGTTGATAGGTTTAACTATTTTACCGATGGAATATGTACTCAATTTGAGGTATTCCATCGATAGAGTTGAATGCTATCGCTTGTTCTCGGCTTAAATATTATTTTCGTGTTGAATTAATATTATTTTGCTGTCTGGGAAGTGTTTTATATTATATATATTTTATATTTATTCAGTATTGAAAAAAAAAAATTTTTATTTTTGTTTAATTAGAATGTGGTTTTGTGGTCCCACAATATTATAATTAATACAATCATTATAACACAAACACTGTGAAGAAGGGAACCCATAAACAAAATTTCTGGTTTTATAAACTATCTTTATTATATTATATTTTGAGTATGCAGGGAGAAAAAATGTGTTGGTTAGGTTCGGTAAGGTATTTTATTATAAAGGTGTTTTATACCCATACATTTATTTACCAAGTGTAAATACAACTGTACACTGGTATTCACAATATAAAATAATTAATATAAATACATTAAAAGTACCTACTACACATAGTAACAATATTGTGATATTTTCATATTAGTATAAGTGACATATTCAATAAATTATACAAATATTCTACAGTTTTTGTCCACAATTTACCCCCCCCCCCACCACAAAAAACAATTAATTTTCTATGTGGCCTGGTAATGATTTGAATGGCCTGCAAACATTTTGTCAAGTTGAAATAACGGCCCTGAGGAAGATACATTTTTCTAACTATTTCACAAATTGAAAATTTCATTATAAAATTATAAAACGAATAGGTAAGGTACCTATATGTAATTTATATCTATAAAACTACAAAAAGTATCATAATAAAAGTTAAGAGGACGTCACACGGGCAAACGAAACCATGCAATGACCAAGAGAATGCGCTGTTAGGTGTTTTCGTGATCCGCAAGCACGCGACGTTTAAGCCACGCCCACTACTCACAGCCGTGTACCCATAGCACGGACTAAGATATAATGGACTGGAAACGACATGGTCGGCGGGGATCGGGGGACGGCTACGAAAAGATGTCACTTAGCTGATAAAAATACTGTTCTTGAAGTTTTCAGCGCTACCGGTGGTTTTATTTGGCTACACAATTTATATCTTAGTGCGTGTTAAATACAGAGGGCGCTGTGAACTCCAAGAACAGATAGCCACCCCCCGCACTTTGCCTCTTGTACATACATTCGTGGTCATGATAAGCTGCTCGTTTCCACTCCATTATATCTTAGTCCGTGACCCATAGATAAAAGAATACATAGATAAGCAACTACTACAGTAAACCAGGCATGTAGAAAGCGCTCCCGGTGGCATTCTTCAGAACTAATCTACGGGTGGCACGGCGGCGCCTTGCCGCGGTAGCATTATTATTTTATAATATTATATTATAAAGTATTCTTTAAAATAAATTGTAATAACTATTAAACTGATTTTTAATAAGTAATAACTAATAAGTGCAATGTAATATATTGCTGTAGAGTAAAAGAATAAAAGCATTTTATAATTAATCACATTTATTAATTTTAAATTACATTTTTTGTTGTTGTATAATATAAATATCATCATATATTATATACATTTAATTCATACAATTAGAATAATTAAACTTTACGAATCACATGAAAGACTGTGATTTTTACAATATTTATATTATACATAAATTGTTGAAGTACATCTAAATATATACTCTACAAATGAAATTGATATTGTGAATAGTATATTCACAAAGTTAAACAAAATAAATACATAGGTACATACATAAATAATACATAAAATACATAATCTCAAACATTTATTTAATAGAAGTTTTAGTTTTATATCTTTTTGAGTGAGTATTATAATATGAAGAAGCCATAATTTTAATTTCATCATCATAATATTGTTTTGTATCTAATCCTCTTAATATTCGGTTTATATTTTTGAAGTAAGTAAAAAGGAACAAATTTATAGTCTTTTTAATTATAATTTCTTTAATATTATGATACTGGCATTTAAAGTTATGTGTGGTATTCATTTCTATTATTAAATATAGTTGTCGGGCAATATTGTGTTTATAAAATATTTCATTAATACAATTTGAACAAAAAATAAGAATTTCTTTAACAAAGTTAAACAGTTTTGTGGATGGATTACATAATCCCTGTTTAATATTATCATACTGTCTAATATTTATAAGTGGATTAGTTATAAATTCACTTCTTAATTCTATTTTACAATTCTTCACACTAGTATTTGCATTAATTTTTTTCTATCATTAATATCATTATTTTTATGCAAATCTACCACACTACTCATATCAAAGAAATTAATATCCACATTCATTTCATTATTGTTAACTGTACTAGTAAGGAAAGATTTCAAATTACTTAAGGTATCTATTTTATTCTGTTGGCACTTAGTTTGATTTGATTTTATAGATGAGAAATTATTTAGAAGTAATGTTTTGAAGGAATTAACAAAGTAATAGCAATCAGGATTAATATTCCGGCCAGAAATTTGTCTAAATTGACCAAACAAGCATTCAAGTCGGTCTTGATTTATATTACGTGGTAGTAGATACTTGAAATTATAGTTCTTATTTAAATCGGTCCACAAATATTTGAATGCTTTTAAGGTAACTATCCAGTTTTTAACAAATGGCGGTTTTGTGGCAATACCTTTTGTATTTACAAACTGCATTGATTCAAACACCTAAATTACCTCGTTCCAAAACGATATATGTTTGGAATTTACGGTGACTGCTGAACGTAGAGATTTTCCATTCACTGGACGAACAGAATTACTATTAACTGAATCAAAGACCATATCCATGAACAAAGCAAAGTTTGATGTACCAATGGAATTTCGACCCAATTTGATGTTGTCAGGTGCTAAAAGAGTAAATTATGATGGAAATATTTTAATTAGTTAATACAAAAAAAATATTAAATTTTAATAACAAAAAATAATTACCCATATCACACATTAATCTCATAGTTTATGCGACTTTATGGCTAAATATTTGTGATGCCAAAGCAACCTTCATTTTTTTTATTTTGTTAGGATATACATGAGCTTCTGTGATTTTTGCCAAATTACGTAACTCCAAATCTTCATATGTCTTGTCGATTTCATATGTATTGACAAAATAATCCCATTTGGCCATCTGTTGCTCACCACGCCATGTGAACGTAACATTTTTCGTCAATAAATTGTTACGAATAGATTTCAACAGATGAGGGGGATCATAGACATGTATTAATTTGTGTTTTTTAATGAAATAACCTTCATGCATTTCAGAATTCTGTTTTGCTTCCTTCATCAAAATATTAATGGCGGCTACGTTGGTAGCACCCTGATCAGAAACTGTGGCCACAATATTTAAACCAGTACTAAGTATACCAAGTACAACTTCTTCTATACATCTTTTAAGTTCAAGTGTTTTTATTGTACCCTTAACAAAATAAAAACATATCGGTTGTTTGAACTTTTTATTAAGCCCTTGAATCATGAATGTCAAAACATGATCAGCAAATGACGGTTGTCTTAAATGTCCATAATCTTCCAAGCCAAAAACACAATGTTTGTGTTTGTCGTAATTCAATCCAGGTTCTAAGGCCATTTCATCGAACATTAAGGTGCAATGACGGATCCATTGGATTCAAAAGTTCAACAGTCTGTTTTAGGTGTTCAATAATGTGAGCATTTATTCCGGGACCAAATGGAACTTTATGCAACAAACTCATGATTGTTTTCACTGATGGCAGAGCAAATAACGAAGACAAATACTTATAGCCTTTAGGACTCTGCTTATAAATAGACAGTGCAAGAATTTTATCATCATCTGTATACCGTCGGCCATGAATTTTTTTTTCTGATTTTTTAATTGGGAAATAATGAAATTATATGTAGTTGTATTTACCTTATCAACTATCTGGCTGAAGTAAATTGATCAGCTAGTTTTACTCGGTGCTTGAAAATATTGATTTTAGATTTATTTTTCGAGAGTTGATTTTTAATTTGATGCTTGCTATATATAATTTTTTTTCAGTTTGGTGTCATTTTATTTGGTTTGATGGTTTGCTCCTGTAAGAATGATCTGCGTTGTCCTAAGCATAATAAAACATTATGTATTAGTATTCCACAGTTCTGGAATAATTATCTACAGTGTGCACAGGTAAAATTAAGGAGATTTGTATATATAGTTTCATTTATTTATTCATTCTTTCTTTTCACTAACATGTATTGTATAATCTGTACCTGATTATAAAAAACTTTCTTGAACTTACTTTTATTTTTTTTAGGTGTAGATATGCTTAGTTGAGTTGGTGGTTGAAAACAAAATATACCATTTATGTTCAACGAGTCCTCTAATTGTTCATTAGATTCACTATCATCTAAAATACAAACATAAATAATTTGTTACTCATTTAGCATGAAACTACTGTTAGGTTGATAATCACCATTGTTTTTTGATTTAAATGGTGTTGAAGAACAGGTCGATAATGTATTGTTTTCTCTATAAATTCCGGAAGTGGTCTCATGTGTTTGAAATATATTATGTTCAATAACTGAACCACCTAGTGAAATTAAACACTTGATTACTATTATATTTTTGTTGGTAGGTAACATTCTAAACCACTACTTCAATTTATTTGATATTTACTTACCATTATTGTCATTTGGTAGACTTATGCTTGACCAGTTTAGTGACCCTTTCATAGCAGCTATAGCATATAATATAAAACATTTAAAAAATATAAATTTGTAATATAATATGTACAAACATAAACAACATAAGGCATGTACAAAATAAAGTATCTAAACATTAAATACGATTAACAAACTGTAAAAATCTACCTATTGATATTACTTATCATTTAATTATCACATTAACAAGTTATTACTAAATTACAGTATTAAGCTGGTTACATTTAAAGAGTAATAAAGTTACTTTACTTGTTATTATTACAGACATGTAATGATGTTAATTTTTGTAAACAATTGTAACAAAATAAGATAACATGTTACACTAAAAGTAACATTGTTATTATTACTTTATATTAGGTTACTACACAACACTACTACATTACTTATACATAAGTATATAACCTTATTATATACTTACACAAGTATAAGATTTAACATATACATGCACACATTGATTCTCCAATAATAGTTTTTTTTTCATCCTGAATGTCACAATAACATATACATGCTCACAAACACAGATGACAAAATGTTACGTGGAAGATTCAATGTCGGCAGTGAATACTGAATTAGTTTTTGATTGGTACCCGGGGAATCACATCGGGCATCAAAATGTTTCCTATATATTTGATATGTTTTCCGAACTTCGCCTTTTTGAAGGTTTTTCAATATAGGATTGCCGGTTCTTTCTACCCATTCAGCAAAATCCTGTGGATTGGTTGGGAAAACATATTTTCGCTTTGCTGAATCTTTGCAGCCTGAGACAGAGCATTTATTTGAAACCATGCTGAAATAAATCTATCTTAAATAAATCTGAATAAATCCGACTAAATAGGTGATGCTTATTACTTACTTGGAAGCCGTAAAAACTCGTAGGTAGTTAAAGTTTAAAATGAACCGTAGGCACTAACCACAATATTCACTCCTAAATTGAACTTAAGTACGAACAATTCACTAGGTAAGAAACTTATAAGCATCTATGAATGCAATATTGAATAATATACTATAATATATAATATAATATTATATTATAGTATTCTTTTATATAAAATGACAAGGAAATCAGCTGTCTACAAGCAACCCGTGGAACGGAAAACGCAGTTATAGTGAAACCGTGGAGTAAAAAATGAATCACCGCTCCATTTCCCCAACCCGCCGGCCATGTCCCGTCGATTCCTTATAGCGCGACCAATCGCGTACCTTCACAGCGGCGGCGGGCGGTTTTAAAACGTCGCGGCCGATTTTTGAAATTTTCGGAATATTAGATGTTTTTATACGATTTCGATCATTTTCGCCCTTTATGATTCGCGTAGCTCGCGATCTCTTGAAGCCGCCCGTGTGCGGTTTATATTCGTGCGCCGTCCGAAGCGGTAGCAATATCGATCGAAAAATACGCTCCCGGCCGGACTTTTTGCCCATTTCTTTTTGTTTTCTCCCACCGTTTCGTCTTTTCGCACGCCGTTCGTGCCTGCATCGTGTAGTTAACGCGCTTTTCCCTTGAAATCGGTTCGCGTTTAGAAATTACGCCAGCGACCAGCCGATCGTACGCGTATATATACATGTCTACAATTTAATTTTCCTCTATGATTTAATAATTATTAACGGAAAACGCTTTTCACACGCCCCGTTAAATATATATATGGGAGATGCGAGTATTACAAGCGAATTATATGCGATTACATTTACATCGATGTACATCGAATATATCGGTTTACGTCGCTCCGTAGACGCACGGCTTAAGTGTTGATGTTTTGACCGTAATTCACATCTCAAACTGTGTCCAAGTAGGTTAGGCGTTAGGCGGGAAACACGAAGGTCCCGAGTTCGAATCCGTCGAAATCTGGGCGTCGAAATCGCCATTGCCATATGGTTTACACGGCCGCCCGAAACTCGACTTTTTTTGCATTTTTTTTTTCGATTTTCTTCTACGTAATTTTTCAAATTTCCGATCTTTTCTCTTTCTTATTACATAAAAATTATTATTATACATTTACCTTTTCTGTATGTTCTTCTTTATTATTAATAAATATATGTATAGTAATTATTAGACGTAAGATATCCTACATTTCTTCCACATTTTTCAAAATTTCCATGATTGTTATATATATAAATTTGTATTCCGTAATCCGTATCTTTTATTACCGTCTGTCCGTAACATTAAATGCCCTTTGGACCTTCATTAGTTAAAATTTATCGCTCAGCGGGTGGAATGGAGAGGGTAACTAAGCTCGCGGAACCGTACTGTGTTATCCAACGTCAGGCTACGGCTAACGTTCGAAGGAGACGTTTGTAAATGCACAGGAACATTGGTGATTATTTTGTACATTTTAATATTTCTAGACTCCTAACAAGTGCTTTCTTTCTAACGTATTTTTGGTTTTGGATCAGGCGATTTTAAATACCGGTGAGTACAATTTTGACAGACATAATAATAATATTAGCATTAGTACCTATCCCGTGCGTTTGTACAATTGTACATCCATTACATAACATGTAGGTACCTACTCATGACAGCGCTTATCGTTAACGGCCGCTTCTGTACACACTTCAAACATTGTACATAACATTGTGACCACTGACCATGGCGCGTTACAATATGTTTCTTTTTCCCCATAAACAGCGTATACAAATTGAATAATATAACGTTTTTTATATCCACATTCGTAATCGGACTCAGTCACGTCAGCCGTTCCACTGAGGCCGTCCTTATCTTAAGTATTTGCGTTAACATTGCGTATATATTCATTCAATTTTGTTTTGTGGCTTTAACATTCTTCGAGCTCAGTATGTCGTTTTTCGTATTTTTCCATTTTTCATGTATAATGTACTTATGTACAAAAGGTATGTACAAAGTACAAACCTTAGAACAATGTAAAAACTATATCAATTCTAAAAATAACACAAGTTGCTTAATCATTACTGATAACATAACGATACGATCATCATTTCAAAATGCTTTCAATACTTTCGTTATAATAATTTTGTATATTGTTGTGTTCGTTATATAACTATTATGCGTTCCAGGCTATTCACAATGGTGAAACGATGTGTGATCTGTGGAAACGTGGATGGTGACAATAACGTTTCAGTGCACAGGTATTTACAATTTCACATAACAATAATGTGACATGTTATAAATCACATCCATCCTTAGATTTCCAACTGACGAACGTCGTCTTCAGTGGGTGGAATTCGTGGTGAACCAAGGTTTTCCTGTAAACCTAACCTCTACGTTGTGTTCGAGGCATTTTGTTCCTGGCCTTGACTACAGACAGGAGCATACGCGACGCCGTTCTCTGTTCCATACAGCAGTGCCATCTTTGGTGAGTATCTACATATCAGACATACATCTCCAAGCATCACAACTCATTCATTTCAAACACAACCATAACACTGTATTACAATACATATTGCTTACCTACCTAACTACCTACCTGGCAGTACAGCAAAACATACACTTTTTGATGGATAAACAATAACAAAAGGGTCTACGCTAGAGCACGATGATATATTGAATATGTTAATTTTATCCTACAGTTGTTGAATTATGCAATATCCACCTATTTCATTACAAATGTTTTATTACTCTATATAGCTCATTAACTTCACTAACACTCTTATATCCTTATAGTTTAGGAATAAAAAATTTACATACCTACCACCAAAATATTTACTTTTGTTAACAATATTTTACATTCAAATACAATTACACTATTATTTAATAGAAAATTTAGTGTATTCTATTTAGTGTATTCTATATTAAGTTAAGTTTAACAATATTGTACCTATTAATGTCATCAGATGACTTTTCACTTACAAATTCCATGTGATCTATATACTATAGTTACTATAACCATACTTAACTATACTTAACTATTACAATAGTCAATTAACTTTGCCCATCATTTATAATAACACACATATAACAAAATACATTACATATTATTTAATTATTATAGGTACTTTTCACATACAACACATATATCTTCATTGTCTTTGACGATTCAATTTATTCTACATTAAGTTAATTTCAACAATACTGTATTAATATTATTCAGATAACTTTTTTCACTTAAAAATTCCATGTGATCTTTTTTCTCTTAAAAATTCCATGTGACATTATAAACTGTAATTACTATAACCATAGTTAACTACTCCAATAGTGAATAAACTGTGCTCATAATTTATAATTTGTTTGCTTATTTAACTTTACTTACAATTCATTTTTTTTAATATATATTACATTAAACTAAACTCAACGATACTATATACGAATGATGACACGATGTTATATGACACAAAAATTATTTGTCACCACAAACCTTATGTAATTTAACAAATTTCTTTTTTTTTTGTTACACCTCAACCTTAATATTTATAAACTGCAATTCCATTTTCTTACATAGAAAATCAATTAATAAATTGGGGCATGTATGGTTTGGTACATTCTACAAACTACAACATTTTTTGATTACATTGCATTACACTTTTAATTGACATCAAAGTTAATGACTTAATAACTATACTATATTGTGCATTGGAAACAAATAGAAAATAAAATATTATTACCATGTTATTGTTTCACAATAAATACACTATTGTATATTTGGTTCAGTCTAGAATGAACCGTTCTTATAAATCATTTAAATTAACCGTCTATGATTCTATAGGTAGTCGGACCATACAGAGAACGAGAAGATCATGTGGAAAACGTCGATGCCGGTGTACAAGTTCCGAGGGATGAACTTTTGTTGGAAGACAACATTGAGGTAGTTGAAGTCATGATGGACAATGACAAAGTTGAGGTAGTTGAAGTCATGATGGACAATGACAACGTTGAGGCAGAAGAAGTCTCGGTGGACGACGACAACGTTGAAATAGTTATCGTGAACGGAGACGAACAAGTATCAGACAATGATAACTTTGTTGGTGTTTTCGACCTTTCACCACTGTACGACATTCAAGAGGTCAGTATATATTTTTTATAAATTATATTATTCATTTTATGTTCATAAAGGAAAAAAATAATATACAACCGTGTCTTTTAAATTTCAGGTTGAACAAATCGCCCCGGTTGTCGCTAGACTGTTGGTAGACCGTCCGGCTGGCGTTCAGCACCCACTACCGGAACCACACTACATAGGCGCGTTGAATTACGTATGCCGGTATTGTAGGGCCCGCCACTTTAAGTGCGAGGAAACAAGCCCGAATAATTTTTCTACATGCTGCAACAACGGTCTGATGGCCGTTTCAGGATCGCGTGTGTTGACACCTGCACCGTATTTACTACAGAGGTTGTTGGTTGAAGATTCGGTAGAAGGTAGACACTATCGAAATAACATCCGCCGGTACAACAACACTTTGGCTTTTGCTGCATTCTCCACCGCCTTCAACACACGGCGCTTGCCAGGTCGGGGACCCAATGTGTTTACTGTTCATGGGCAGGGATATTGGACGATAAGTAATGACTTGATCGGGAACGAACCTATCCAATGCAGATTCTGCCAGCTGTATTTCGTCGAATCCGGAGATGCAAACCGGATTCGTAGGGAGCAGCAGCAACTACTGCCTGCCGCACAACGTCTATTGCCAAGTGTGCTCGAAGACTTAGACGGCCTGTTACGGGGCATCAATCCATTCGCACAGGCTTTCGAGTAATATATTTCATTAATTTTACTGAACAAGCCACATTTCCATTATGCTACACTACTCGTACAGACAAACCATGTTAACATTGAAATATTTAGTTAGCTAGCGAGTACACATGTCACTATTCCAATTTCCAATTGTAATAATTAATTATACTATTTCATTAGCCTTATGTTAGTGTACATTTACCTGCCTATTTACACTATTCATTTATACATTTTTTTACTTTGCTTGCATTCATAAATTTTCAATTAGTTACAAAGTAGTTTACTTTAATGAGTAATAACTAGAAAAACATTAATTCTTATTCACAATCTCATTATTGCCTATCTCATTATTGCCTAAATATTATATAAATAACGTTTGGTCACAAATTAAAAGTTTATTTTATTTTGTTCAGATTCAGTTATGGATACAGATTTATTTCTCTTAAAAGTATTAAGATACTTGGTAGGTATATGGAAAATTCTATACATACACTGCTACACTTCAATGTATGACACAACGTTGGTGCTATACACTACACTATTGCATTGTCACACCTCATTTTTAACTCATCACTAACTTACAACCAATCTTACTCGCTCATGCCACACTTACTTTATACTTACCATAGACACTTCACTTAACATAAAGTATAACTTATTTAAATTGCGTTACTGATGTCTCCGATTGTGATTAGATATTGGTTTTTTTCTATTTCATTTATACCTATGCTTACATTTCTATACATTATTTTCTTTTTTCTGTGTGCGCATTATGTGGGTACACTACTCCTATGTACAAAACTCAACTTCTACTTGAATATTTCTCATTTCATTTCAAATGAACACAAACACAAGTGACTAGAGTTAGAGTTAATGATTTCTATTACTTTTGTTTGTGTTCCTTATGTACTTTAATACACTTCAATTCAATGTATCTAAACAAACATTTGGTATTAGACATTGTAATATGTTTTGCATTATGCTACTCTCTGTCATTTTTTTACACTACCACATCACTCTTTGTTGATGTTATGTGTGAGGATTAATTAAATAGGACTCTGACATTGACATTTCTGAGAACATTAACAATACACCAATATATGCGCTACAAACATGTACCTATTGCACAACGATTAATAAATTTCAATTTTGTACAATAAATCATAAGCCCGTGTCACTTCGTTACAGAACCATGCGAGAAGTGTGGGCTAGAGAAAACGCTCCTGACAGAGATCCTCAGTTGCTTCCAAGGAGGGTGAGAATGCATTTTGTCGCCGACGGAAATGTGGACAGGAGGCGATACAACCCACCACCTGAAACTGTCAACGAAGTCGCAGTAGTGTTTGTCGGTGATGACGGTCAACCGCCAACAGACGTCGATCTGGTAATCCACGATCGGAATCCGATTGACCCGCAACATCGCCGGCTACAGACCATACCAGCCGGGTCTTCAAACGCGGATCCAATGCTGTATCCCCTACTCTTCCCACGAGGAGAGCTGGGTTGGCATCAACGTTTGCTACAAGAGGGCCCTCGCCGAACCCCTGTTCGCAATCGGAACAGTATCAGGGAGTATACTTGCTATCGTCTTGCTATTCGTTACAATGGCAACAACGACACAATCCACGATGCTATGAGTTTATTACATAATGGTCGATATCTGTTGCAACAGTTTGTGGGTGATCATTACGTTAGAATGGAAGCGAACAACTTACTGTACATTAGATTTCATCAAGCCGAGCTTTTCGCAGAATCGTATCAGGGACTGGTGGATCACATCAACCAACAGCTCCGAATCGACGCACCCGTGGCGGGCGTCGGTCGTAGGATGATTTTGCCATCGTCGTTCACAGGTGGTCCCCGTTTCATGAAACAGTGTTATCATGACGCGATGGCCATTGTGAGTAAGTGTGGAAAGCCTAATCTTTTTATTACGTTTACGTGTAATCCTAGCTGGCCGGAGATCACAGAGAACCTACCGAGATGGACCACGGCAACCGACAGACCGGATCTGGTGTCCAGAGTGTTCAACGCGAAACTCAAGCAGCTGATGCGCGACATAACGGTGAACAATATATTTGGTAATGTCGATGCATATGTTTATACTGTCGAGTTTCAGAAACGAGGACTGCCGCACGCCCACATACTGATCATTCTGAGCGAGGGCAGCAAGTTGCTAACCGCCGACGACGTCGACAATTTAGTGTGCGCCTTCTTGCCAGATCCGGTGACTGATCCACGGCTATTCAATTGTGTGACGAGACACATGGTCCACGGGCCGTGTGGCACGCTGAACCCAAACAGCCCATGCATGGTGGACAACAGTTGTTCAAAGAAGTTTCCAAAAGAGTACAGCGAAGAGACTGTATACATTTCTGACGGCGGTTACCCAAAGTACCGTCGGCCAAACAACGGACCTGTGGCCAGGGTCAGAGGTCAACAGGTCAGCAACGAGTTTGTCGTGCCTTACAATCCGTACCTGTTAGCAAAATACGATGCACACATTAACGTAGAGGTATGCTCTACTGTGAAGAGTGTTCAGTATTTGTATAAATACGTATATAAAGGGCACGATGCTGCGACCATGGAATTATGGAACGGAAATGAAATAGACAGGTATGTTAACAAAATGCATTTTTCAATAAGTTAACACATTATATTCTTTCAACTATTGCATTTGTAAACTTCTTTTTGGTTTTCTGGCCTCACTGTGACCTCCTAACCTAACGTACATTGCACTTGCAACTTATGTAAACTTAAATTATTGTACATAAACACAACATAGAACAGCAGAGTATCAACTACTGTTGTTCAATAATTTAGAGTTGTTGTTGAATATATAATATATAATATATAACTTTATATTATTGTTACAAAAAAAAATTGTTTAGAGTATTAGCTTAAAACAACTGCCCACTTAATGCATGATTTCTATTAATTGAAATTCCACTACAGTAGTATCAGCATGGCCAGTTGACAACTGTGTATAACAATCATCATTCATATTATAATATGTACTCCTCAAGCAATAACTGAATTCATTTTCAATTATTTTTCATTAGTTCAATTCGCTTAACTACATATAATACTCAATCATCTTAATAGTAAAGACATTTTAGGAAAGCCGTTCAGCATAATATAAATTATTGAAACCGGTACTTTGTAAATTAGAAATTTCATATGTATGTTATTCATTTGTTTAATTTGACAAGCAGTTCTCTGTTCACGCTACAATGACTTAACACTATGGTAGTAGTTGTCAAATAATAACAGTATATATTATTAAGAAATTAATTACATCATATTATTAATTAACATTTATAAATTAAAGAAATAGATTAGATTTTTGAAAGCCATTTAACACTTATTACACTAAGTCTTAATGTCTTAAGTTATGTACATAGAATATAATTGAAATGCAAAAAAAATTATTTTAAGAAATTATAATATGTATGTAAACCACATATTTGTGAACCTTAACTACATTTGAGTTAACCTATAGGTGGTAGGTACCTACCACAATACATTTATTTCAATTTCCTTTTTTTTTATGTATTCTATTGGTTACAAATTGTAAAAATATTAATATATATATATACTGTTATATTGAACCAGATCAACAAAAACAACATTTATCGTATTCTTCTTTATCAACACTGAAATAGTGTTACGCTATACTTTGACATAATTACATTTATTATACATACATCACAAGCAATAGTATTACGACATTTTACTCATGACAATATTTTATATATATGTAATATTGAGATTTTAAATAACTATTGACTTTTTTTTGTACAAATTTCTGTTCTGAATATTTTTGATACATACATACATAAATGTTGTTTTCAGTTACATAAATTCGAGGTACGTCAGCCCACCAGAAGCCGTCTGGAGGTTGTTTGCGTATAAACTACACGACATCAGTCACACGGTAGTTAGACTTCCAGTTCACCTAGAAAACTACCACAACGTGTACTTTGCGCGTGGACGAGAACTACAGGAGGTACAAAACAACGCCCTACCTCGAACAAAACTCACGGCGTTCTTCGCGCTTAACGAGAGAAACGTTGATGCAAGACAGTATCTGTACCACGAGATACCGATACATTACACTTGGCAAGCATCGTCAAGAGAGTGGAGACTGCGGCAAAGACAGGCACGTAGCGAGACGTTGTCTCGGATGTACGTCGTAAACCCACTGGATAGAGTCCGTTTTCATCTACGACTGCTACTCTTGCACAGAAGAGGCCCACGGTCTTTCCGAGACTTGAAGACTGTAAACGGGGTCGTGCATGCCACATACGCGGCCGCCGCCATTGCGTTGGGATTGTTGGAAGACGACGAAGGGTGGCGGGCGTGTATGACAGAATCATCGGCGTTGGACACAGCCACTCAACTGCGTTATCTTTACGTCACGATACTATTGTTTTGCCATCCCGCGGACCCCGCATATCTCTACCGGTGGTTCGAAGTCAACATGATGGAAGACTTCAATCGGCGCTTTCAAAACGTCGACCGCGCGAGGGCGGCGTGTCTCAAAGCAATCGGAGACCTACTTCGTGCACGCGGAAAATCGCTCGACGACTACGATCTACCCAATCCAGACGAAGATCTACTGGGACCGGATCAAGACGACCTAATGATTGGTGCAATAGACGCGGCCGTTGTCTGGCAACAACGATTGCGCGACTTGAACGACGAACAGCGAACGGTCTACGATAGAGTGATGGCGGCCGTCGAAGACAACCGCAACGTCCAGAAAATGTTTTACGTCGACGGGCCAGGAGGCACGGGAAAAACGACGCTATACGGATGCCTAATATCGTCGCTTCGTAACAGACAACGAACTGTGTTGAGCGTGGCATACACCGGGATCGCCGCATCCCTCATGGAGGGCGGCATGACTGTGCACTCGACTTTCGGATTGCCATTGGGAACGCTGACCGAACAGTCTACTTCGAGCATCAAGTTGCAGTCTTTGCGCGCGCAAAGGATACGCGAAGCTTCGCTGATTGTCTGGGACGAAGCGCCCATGTCCCCGGGCATACAATTCACGGTGGTCGATCGCTTGCTCAAGGACATCATGGGATCGGCGCTACCGTTTGGTGGTAAACCAATACTGTTAGCTGGCGACTTCAGGCAGATATTGCCCGTCGTTCGCCGAGGGAACAGGAGCTCCATCGTCATGTCATCTATCAAACAGCACTCATTGTGGAGAGACTTTCAACAGTTTCGGCTGACGAGGAACATGCGCGCCAACAACGACGCCGACTTCGCTGCTTGGCTACTTCAGCTCGGTAACGGTCAACTGCCGTCGGTCGACGGTATTCCGGACACTGTCGAAATCCCACCGCAACTGGTTTGCGACGTTGTGGATTTGACCGATTTTGTCTATCCGCAGCAAATGTCGTTGGCCAACGTCGACGAGTTCGCTCGGAGAATCATACTGTGTCCCCGCAACGAGGAATGCCACCAAATAAATTCCACAGTGCTACGACGCGTCACGGGCGCCCTAATGACGTACTCCTCCATAGACACAGTGGTGATCGACGACACCGACGAAGCGGCAAACTACCAGACAGAGTTCCTCAACGCTCTGCAACCGAACGGGCTACCGCCACACAAGTTGACGCTGAAGGTCGGTTCGATCGTCATGTTGCTGAGAAACATTGATACGAACCGACAACTGTGCAACGGGACGAGGTTGGTGGTCACCGAACTGCGGCCACACAACTTCAAGGCGAGGAGGTTGTCCGGCGCCGATGACGCGCAGGACTACATAATTTTACCCGCCACTTCGATTATTTCCGGTGAGGAAGACAATTTGCCTTTTCGAATGGGGCGGATTCAATTCCCAGTACGGTTGTCGTTTGCCATGACAATCAACAAATCTCAGGGTCAAACGTTTGACCGAGTCGGTTTGCTCCTGCCG
This sequence comes from Macrosiphum euphorbiae, assembly GCA_949089665.1. Taxonomy (NCBI): domain Eukaryota; kingdom Metazoa; phylum Arthropoda; class Insecta; order Hemiptera; family Aphididae; genus Macrosiphum; species Macrosiphum euphorbiae. The sequence goes on along the minus strand of CARXXK010000002.1, from coordinate 47,617,831 downwards.
TCTCCCGTCTTCAGCCACGGGCAGCTGTACGTTGCATTTTCAAGAGTAAGGGATGCGCAATCCGTCAGAGTCGGCATGTACTGCGATGGAAATGGTCGATTCGTCACCAAGAATATCGTGTACGCAGAAGTTCTCTGATGCGATTACGGGTAGTTATATAGTTAATGTAATTATACAATGTTCACCCGAGGGATCTATGTAACCTCCCCCGGGGCCTTTGTGACCCCCCCACGGTGCCTTTGTGACACCCCGGGGTCCTTTGTGAACCCCCCACGGTGTCTTTGTGACTCTGTGCGGAGAGAAAGTTTGACAACCTCCACGTGGTCTCTCTGGATGCGATTACACTTGACTGTGTATTCGTAACTAATGTCAAACGTTTGGTTAAATTTAAAAAAAAAATAACTTAGATACTTTTCAACACAACTAATTCAATCTATAACAATTTAAATATGATTTTATTTGATTTATTATAACAATTCATTTGTATTCAATCTGTATTCATTTTTTGGTAACTTATATTATATTCATAATCACTAATATCTATTAAAATTTAGAAAAAAAAAAGCTAAGGGATTTAGGATTTTGTTTTTATTCATTATATAATAATAAATAACTGTTAAACACAATTCAATATGTACAGTTCTATAAATATGTAATGTTAGTAACAATTTAAATATGATTTTATTTGATTTATATTATAACAATTCATTTGTATTCAATCTGTACTCATTTTTTGGTAACTTATATTATATCATAATAACTAATATCAATTAAAATTTAGAAAAAAAAAATCTAAGGGATTTAGGATTTTGTTTTTATTCATTATATAATAATAAATAACTGTTAAACACAATTCAATATGTACAGTTCTATAAATATGTAATGTAGTAACAATTTAAATATGATTTTGTTTGATTTGTAACAATTAATTTGTATTCAAACTGTTTTTATTTTTTATAAATTATATAATATATATATATATATATATATATATATATATATATATATATATATATATACTACTAAGTACTAACTAATGTCAAATGTTTGGTTAAAATTTAGAAAAAAAATAGCTTAATACATATACTTCAATATCACATTATTTTATTTGTAAAAATGTTTTGTATATGTTACGTTTGCTTTTATGAACGACTTCAAAACGCAGTTTTACATGTAATAAATAAAATTTGATAAATTTCTACTATTTGAACAACTCTTTAACTCTTTTCTTTACTTACACCACTACTAAGGTATCAGTAACATTTATATGTGTCAGATTGTATTTGTCTTAACACTGTTATGACCATAGACGCAATTGATAACATTTCAAAATTTCATTGACTATTATTATGATATAGGTATTTAAGGTACAATTAAGTTGTAGGAAAAGATGGAGTTATATCGGTGGCAGAGCCCCCCCCTGATCACTTTAGTCTATATACAACTATACATAAATCTAGCACACCCATAAATTTCACCCAAATTGCGCCTATGGTTAAGATCTATGCTATACTTACTAACATTTAGTTACAGGTTTTCACCTGTGTACATTATGGGTTTTTTTTTTTTTAATAAAAAAAAAAAAAAATATTTTCATACAGCTTTCTAGCTTTTATTATTAGATTAGATAAACTGTTGTGTGATTAATAACTTTTTGAGCACCAAAGTTTGGTTGCGATGTCCTAACGGTCAATATCACCAATACGAAACTTGATATACATTACTACATTAGCATACCTACTTCACCATTTAAGTACACATACATTAGACATATCATATACGTTCTTCTGATACTTAAGGCTAGAAACTAACATACAAATAAAAAACAAATAAATGTGAAAAAAAAATGGTTTTTATTTTTTTATTCAGCTGAAAAACATAAAATAAATTAAATATAAACACAATTTGGTGTACAGTGAAGTTTCCAATTGAATACTTACAATCCCTGGTGTGACCATGGTCGGAATGATGTGAGTCCTGCAAATTACATGATTGTTAAAATCAACACACAAATAATTTAAACTTGCTTTACTTACATCATTGGTGACGCCAACGTTGGCCACCATCCCGGTGATCTCCTCAACGTTGGCGTCGTCCCTGCTTGAAGGCTCTTCCACCACCACCACCTGCTCCTCGACCTCCATTTTGTCATCTGGAGCTGACGGTGATGGTGGATGTCTCACGCGGTTTGGCTTACGGGGGGCTGAAAAAATAATGATTATCAAAACAAATGATTAACAATACACATGAAATGTACACACTCACCGAGACAATCCCGGGCAAGGTGCCCGTATCGGGAACAACTATAACAACCTGGAACATAAAATGGACGATACACCTATTAGTAATGGCACTTAATCGTAATTAGTATAAATCTACTCACGTCTTTTATTGATTTTTTTTCGCGGCCCTATATTCGCGGCCTTAATCCCCCTATACCGGTTGTGGTTAGGGGGATTTCTAACTGGTTCGCTTTGCTGGTATACGGGTGCATTAAACACCCGTACACCAGCACCGGTAAATGTCATTTTCAATTTTTGTATGAATTTCATTCTACATTTCAAAAACAAAACAAATTAAAAAAAGTTACGGCACGGTTATTGAATATTGGTAGTGCGCTAACAAACACAATTATTTACTTTTAAAAAAATTAGTCATGTGCCAAAAACTTAATCAGAACACATGACATACAGTAATCATAGAATATTAGGTAAAGTTAATTCAACAAAAGCTTGAGTTTTCAAACACATAATATTCTACAGACGCGTGCACGTAGTCCAGATAAGTGGATACCCGCATAATATTATATTGTCTCCGTCTTACACGAATGTAGGAAAAAAAAGCCACCGAAAAAAAATCCGTGGAAAAAAAGCCACGGGAAAAATAATCAAAGGAAAAAAAATCCACGAAAATAATAGTAATGAATGTATTGATTTTACAATGTATATTTTTATTATAAATTTAATAAATTTACTTATTTAATATTCTTAACTTCTACTTTTCTGGTGGGAAAATATTTAAATACAAATTTTATACTATGTAATAATATAACTTAATATTGGTTCATATTGCAACATGTACTTTTGAAAAAAATCACCCTGTACAAAGTATATAATAATCAAAAAAAAAGTAAAACAAGGTTTATTGAGGTATAGTATAACTTAATATTATAGTTCATACTGCAACAGTGCGGCATGTAGGTACCTACATTTAAAAAAAAAATCACCCTGTACATAGTAGATACGTTAAAAATAACTAGGTGTAAGAAATAAATCAATCAATTGATCATCAAAAAAATAAAGAAATTGCCCACCTCTTTTTCCTCCTGAACAATGGAACACTCATAATTTGACGTTAGCAGATAGTGATCATACAAATAACCAAACCGAAGGTTGGAATAACCGTTTTTCTAGACTGGTCGGCCACAAGCATCCCAAGTATTTGGGTGTTAATAACTAAAATTAGGTTAGAAATTGCTTCAGAGGAAACCAAGTTGGCACAGCAAACTCTAGGATTATTAAGTGACAAAAGAAATTTACCACAATATGAAAAAAGCCAAAAAATATTGAAAAATCTCTGTTTGAAATCAAAGAAGAAAACAAAAGCTTACCAGAATTTTTGACAGCAGTAGCACACAATACGTTTTTATTGATTTTTTTTAAAATTTTTTATTTGACTATTACCTTTATGTTTTTGTGTATTATTATAACTTGACTTTTGCATACATAATTTTTAACTGCAGTAGCACTACTTTGCATACTACTAGCATATTTTTGTATATAAACTTTGTACTATTTTACTATTTTATAACTAAAAACGTTTTAATGTTGAATAATAAATAATAACATAACCTTAGCGGCTTAGCTGTGTATAAACAATAAACATGTGTGTTAAACATTTAAAAAAAATTATTTAAAAATTATTAATTTATAATTATTATAAAATTTGGATTTTTTTTCCGTGGCTTTTTTCCTGACTACCGTCTTACACACGTGCGCAACAATATCTATGTTCTCTAGATCGATTATTTATGATATTACAAATTTTAAGCGAGTTAGCACAGTTATAACAAATATAAGACAATGATGCACAGATAATTTTCTTACCACATGACAATTCGATAATACCTAATAGGTAAATTCACTCGAAAATTACAACAAATAGCACACTATTAAAAGAAAAACAGTAAAAGAAAATCATATTTCACCCGCGCAAATCAAATATAATATAATGAAAAAAATCAAACATAATATAATATATATATATAGTTATAAAAATTAAGTTATAAAAAAGTTAGGAGACGGTTATTGAACATTGGTAGTCATGTGCTAAAAAGAAAATCGGAACATACGACATACAGTAATCATAGAATATTAGGTAAAGTTAATTCAACAAAAGCTTGAGTTTTCAATCACATAATATTCTACAGCTGTGGTCCAGTTAAGAGGATACCCGCATAATATTATGTTGTCTCCGTCTTACACACGTGGGATATAGTTAATTATCGATCGACGGTTTCAATAGTGTGCTATATATTAATTTTACAGTGGACTCAACTATTATTATTATTGATTGAAAACTAATATAAGAACATAATCTGTGTCCTCTCGATCGATTTTTTACGACATCTGAATTTTTAAACGAACTATGTGTATGTGTAATGTAAAATATAATGTAAAATATAAAATAATAATGCACAGATAATTTCCTAAATAAAATAATAATGCACAGGTAATTTCCTAAAATATTTATAAAAACCAATTACGAACAGCGCACTATTTAATCTGGTCAACTAAAATTTACCACGGAATACGATTTACACTCATTCAAATGCACACGTGCCGATAGCCATACATTCAAGCATCATAAACAACTAAACGAAATTATTGTATAATAAAGGGGTGTTTAAATATTGATCGAAATACAATTAAATATATTCTATAAGTATTAAAAAGTGTTTGAGAATAAATCATTTTACTCAAGCAAGTTAAACAAACATGAAAAAAAAACGGGACACAAGGCCAGTATAAGAAGGTACATATAATAAGCAATTAAATACGTTTACTTACTCGAACAGCGTCCAAATGTCAAATGAAATATGTACAACGTTTGTCACCGATCATACAGCCTGTCCGCAAAAAATGGATTTCCCATCACTCCATTAAATTAGATGCGACATCGGTCGTATCGACAATTACCCGATAACGCGAAAGCTTCGTGTGAGAGAGATCGATAGTGACTACAGGTAGACAAACAGAGACCGTCACGATACACGCGCCTTAGATATCATCATTATTGGTCATTAGTCATTACACACCGTTCGACCGAATTATACGTTTTTACGCTGACATAATTTTTCCCTTCAGAAATTATTATGTTAACAATATCATACTTATGAATACACGTATAGACATACTAATTTTTAACGTATACGAAAGGTATAACCGCGTACGATCCATATTATATTTGTTAACGATGGCTGTAACATTTAAACTATTACTGTGACATTTAAACTAAAGTACCTATCTGCAATACATACCTGATATACCGTTGAAAATTGTACGCGATCGACGACCTCGGAGTACCTACCTGGGCGTCTTCTATGAACGTACATCGAATATTACATGAGGCATCCACTTGCTAGACACTCCAACACGATTTTAAACTTGACATTTTGCTCCACAAACAAAAAAGGCACCGGACATGCAACGGAAAACAGCACTGACACAGAAAGTTCAAAAATTTAAATATTCCCGCCAAACCACCAAGCGATATCACTAATCATTATCAGCCATACATAAACATAGATATTAAAGAATGGATAGGCCATTAATTGTCGTTATCACATACTCGACTACATCATTAACATTCTACTACGACCACAGTAAGTTGTAGAACTACGACAAAGTCGGATTGTTCGTCATTCATATAGGTAGATGGTAGTCGAGTTTCACTTATAGGCTATAGCCGTTTAATGTCTGTAATACTTGCCCACCTCATTTTCTGTTGCACACATAGGTGGACAACTTCAAAGTTAATCGATTTTCACTTCAGAATTCAGGTTACTGACTTGCTAGACACTCCAACACGGTTTTCGGCTTTACATTTTTTACATTTACACATATTTACACATAGTAGTTACGGAAATTTACACATAGTAGTTACGGAAAAGCACCGGGACATATACGTTGGGGAATCGTATCATTGTATTGCTGACTTTCATGGACCATGGGAGATTTGTAGACATTAAAACTCGACTTTTAAACTTTCCCGCCTTCGAAACGCGACCGCCAAAGAGCCAGAGAGTCTTATCACAAATTCCTATCACCAAATCACCTCCGACTACCAACCTATCACCTTCATTATAATTCGACTATGTCTCCAAAATAGGTACTCACTTACAAGTAACACTGGGGGGTCCGGGGGTCAGGCCGGATCAAAAAATCCAGACCGAAGCGAAACGACAAAGATGTACCACCGCCCACACAGTCTTTCCGCCGTAGGCGGGATGACAAACGCCAGAATCTAGTATAATATAATATTATATTATAGTATTCTTTTATCTATGATTATAAATTATAATATTTTATACTTTTTTTTGTTACATAACCTCAAAAATAGTACACTAACGCTCCCGGTGACACTCTTTGCAGCTACATTATACATAATACCAATATACCACCATATGAGTGCATAGCCCCTGCGTGTACCGACCGACGAGTTGTTGAGTTCGGGAGAGTTGTTTATTATCATGGCTAAATAACTATGTATTTACTATTTGAAAATTTATCATTCTTTCCATTGAATTATGACGTCAACCGGCAGTACATTTTTAGGGCACTGCCAGCCGTTTTGGCGGGTTTGGGCTCCGTTTAAAACAGGTGTCACAGGACCACAGGCGCAAATAACGTTTGGGATTTTGGTTAGGGAGCCTTACTTTGATAATATTGAATAAGCTTAAAACTAAATTTAGGAAATGTTTGGGGGGGCTATGGAGATCAATAAACAAAGTAACAATTTGTAAGTCATTATTGTTCTTGCTTTCTTGGTCTTGTATTGTTGTATACTTGAACCTTGCAGTCCTTGTAGTATTATTAATTTATAATGTCTTGGTGTACAGTAAAATAATGTGAAATAAATAAAAAAAAGAACCACAATGATTCTAATGTACGGTTTCATAGATTCCCAAAAAATCCCGTTTTTGAGAATAAATGGATTTTAGCATGTGACAAATCAAATGTGAATGCAAAGTCTGGTAAATAAGACATATTGTTAACTATTTATTGTTTATAGTTTATAATGTGTATACAAATATATATTAAACTTTTATATACATAATAAAGTCTTTAGTAGGTAGTATTTATTATAATATATACATTTACTGCTTTTATAAATAGTAAGAAAATAATTGAAAAAAAAAAGAATATTGTCAAGGCTAAACCATAATTGTACTGTTCCTAAATTCTAGCTAGAATCTGTTCATCTCATTTTGAGGATAACTGTTATGTAAAACCGTTAAATGAAAAACTGTTGGAATATTCTCCCCGTCATAAACGAAAATTAAAACAAGATGCGATTCCAACAATAAATGTACATGGTCCAAATCCAAAAATCAAAAATCTTGATTTTAAAGTTCAATCAGATACTGGTAAATTAAATTATTTTTTTTAAATTAAGAATTTTTTTATTTTAGAATACCTATATTTGTGTTTATAAATTTGTGATGACAGTTTAAAGGATCCAAAACTTACTGATATTGTAACTCTATTAGATTCTGGTAAATTGTAATTATTTTAATTTAGCAAATTTTTTTTATAGAAATTAATGAAGACCAGGACCTTTTAGAAGATAGTGTGTAAGTACTAAATTATAAATATTCACATAAAACTATTTTTAATGAATTATATTCTAGCCGTAATGCCAAACAAAATTAAATAAACTAATTAAACAATATTATTCTGTTTAAGATACAATTGTGGGTTGAATTCATCTAATAAAAATAATGTCAGTGTTACAAAACATGATGGCATTGAGAATATTGAAATTATTCCTTCAGAAATAATAACGAAGTAAAATAATAGCCTAATGAAGTTATTAATAAATTAATACAGATATAAATGGTAATTATTGGTAATTATTGGTAATTATTTAGGTATAACGAGGCTGAAAAAGAAATTTCAAGGTATAATGTATATTATTAATAACCAAAAATAGTTGTTAGCTTTGTGTGTTTTTACTAAAAATATTAATTGTTGGCATTTTTGTTGTTGTGACCTATACAAAGATGAAATTAGTATTCAAATATAAATATTATAAGCAGAATTTATTGTCAGGCACTCAGGCAAATGTGTTATGTTAAACTATATTATATATTTATATATTTTTATATATATTTATATATATGTGCATGTACGCTAACTACTAAGAAATTAATAATGTATTATATTAATATAGTTAAATTTGGAAGTGGCCAACTGGTGTCATATTAAAATATAATTGAAGTTAACTCCTTTACTTTTTTAATAAATCTTATCTTTGATAAACTAAATTAAGTACCTACTAAATATATATTATCTTAAAAAAAATTACAATTTTAAATTTATTTTGTCTTTTTATTTTGAAGCCAATTTATGTTGATGTCAAAAAACATACATAATTAAACAAAATAATTAAAAATAATTAGTACATTTCTAGCACAATAAAATTAGCTTCAAGATAACTCAGTATGGTAATTTATTAAACTAACCATAAACAAAATAATTAGACCCTGCCTTTAAAGGGGTTTGTTTTCATAACTCCAGGTATATTTTGATGGGGTTTCATCGATTCCGAAAGACCTTTTTATACATGGGTATAAGGTTTATCGATTCCGCCAGTGCAGGTAGTCTAAAAACGACCTACCGATTCCGGGTGCGACTCGTTTGCGCACATTTACCTTTTTTACGGCACGTTTGCGCACAAAATCACAACTCGTTTGCGCACACATATTTTGGGTTTAAATTATAAAGGTACAACTCATTTGCGCACATTTCACTTTGAGCAGAACAGCACATTTCTCTTCTCACTTTAATATAGGCTTAGGATCATCTGTTTTGTACAGATTAAAAATGTGCATGTCGTGTGTGTCTGTTCTGAATAAATATATAATTATACAATTAATAAGAAGTAATAGTGGTTCTATGCGTGTTTTTAATTTTTAAAATTTTATATTTTTTATTATTAACTAACCTTACTACATCACTCAAGGAACATTTTTTATTTGTACACCTAAAATGTGTATCACTAGATTTTAAAGTTCGAAATTCTCTTTCAAAAATATCACAAATTTCGATATCCATAGTCACTAGTCAGTAGGTAGTACCGCTTTCTGGAGAACGACTGCTTAAAAATATTATGTTTAATATAATTTTATAAATTGTTTTATAAATTTTCGATTATTTTCAATGATGATAATGATATATTGAATATTGATATGCTGATGTACTGATAATCAATTACTTAAGTTAGTCCAAATTTAAAAATATAAAATATATGTTATGCAGTGTTTATGTTGTGCGCAAACGAGTCGTCCGTTTTTAGGTTAACGACGGTATTCGTTGTGCGCAAACGAGTCATCGATATCTAGGTAAACAATTTGGATTGTGCGCAAACGAGTTGCACCGACCGATTCCGCCAGGGAAAAAATAATCTTCCCGAACATTTTAGTTTTATTTTACTTACATAGTTATATTATAAATATTATATGAAATACCTGTAGAAAAACGTCACACCCAAACATTTTTTTATTTATACACGTCTTAAACACAATGATCCAAACAGATACGTACATTATTCTCAGGTCAACTCACAAAACAAAAATTAGTAAGAACACAAAATATATTCATCAAAAAAAAAAAATCGAAGATTTATTAAAAGATTATGAAGGTACGGTTTCCCTGCAGCGTCCAGACGCTGCGTCTGACGCCGAGACCCAAGATTATGTATTTTGTGGGTGACTGGTTTCGCTACTCGCGTTTGACGCGGCGCGTCTATTCGTTTGATGCGGCGTCCGGCGTCAGTACCGGTGTAACAGGCGATTTTTACCCCCCTGTAATTTATACCGGGGGGGTAAAAATCGCCTGAGGTAAAATTCGCCTAGCGTAACAGGCGATTTTTACCCCCCTATAATTTATACCGGGGGGGTAAAAATCGCCTGAGGTAAAATTCGCCTAGCGTAACAGGCGATTTTTACCCCCCTATAATTTATACCGGGGGGGTAAAAATCGCCTGAGGTAAAATTCGCCTAGCGTAACGGGCGATTTTTACCCCCCTATAATTTATACCGGGGGGGTAAAAATCGCCTGAGGTAAAATTCACCTAGCGTAACGGACGATTTTTACCCCCCTTTAATTTATACCGTGGGGGTAAAAATCGCCTGAGGTAAATTTCACCTATAGCATAACAGGCGATTTTTACCCACCATAAAATTTTACCGGGGAGGGGTTAAAAATCATCTATTTATGTTTCACATACTAGGCCACAATTAATAATTAAATAAAAATCAAGTAGGTGCCCATATATCTTATCTGCAGTTTTTTTCTAATCCATTTAGTTTGTCTAGAAATTTGGCGTTGTCCTTTACTTTTAGTTTCAATCGTAACTCGTAAGGTACCTAATAACTTTTTATATTTTTTTGGTACCTCCGTAGTCGCCATTTATTTTATTTTATAATTAATTTACTATTTAGCTTTACTGAACGTAAAAATACAAAATTTTAATTATACTTACGTAATATACTATACAATTATAATAGAAATAAATTAATCTAATATATTGACAGGGAAATACGTGCCAGTAACAAACAAGGTTTATAGATAATGTAGATATATGTATAAGTTATAGTTTCTATAATAAGTATTATCAACAAACCTTGCGTACCAAGTGATTAAAAATATACTTTGCTTAATAATCATAAAGGTCTATGATAATAATAATAGTAATTCCCATGTTTATATTTTACAATATTATGACTTGTGACTTTAAATAGATAATAATCTATTATAATAATTATTATCTACATTATGATCATAATAGCTCTGATAAAAGTATAAAACACACGTTAGTCTGTACTCTGTAGTACACTAGTACTCAGTACGTCGCCGCTCACCATCGGGCCTCGGGCAGATCGCAGACGCCAAACTTGAAACTACATTATATTATAATATTATGCCATGTAAAAATAGGTATGGACGTATGGTTACCTAAAATAGGCAGTTGACGACGTCACGACACTTACGCCATACGCCCTTACCTATAGAGCTTAATTTTATGTTTATTCATGTTTATGATCAGATTACCTAACCACCAATTAGGTTTATACTTTATATCACATAATATTATAATATATTAAACAATTAACCATTTACCGTTGAATGTCGAAATTGTTTTCTCTCGTCAAATGTAAATTTATTATCATTGTTTTCGTTTGGTGAACACTGTAACTTTTAACGTGACTAGTAACTCTCGTTTTGAGGAGGACTTTTCGCGTCATTATGTTTATTTTTACTATTTTAAGTACCTACCTAATTTTCATTTAGTTTAGGCATATACAGTATTGCATGGTGGTTCTTCGTGAATCGCGGCTTCGTGTAAGTATAATAACAATTGAAAGTCTGATTAATAGTTAACAAGAATTGTGTATTTTATAGTAGATATGCTAACATACTGCTATCAATTTATCATCCTAAAATATGTTCAATTGATGAAAAGCGAGAACTTCTAACTAGTAACATAAGCAATGAAAAATGCGGCTCATTTGAAATTAAAGATTGTAAATTATTCCGTGGAAGTTGGATTTTTTGTTGGATTAAAACTTAATCAAACACAGAGACGTATAATATTAATTCATAATTTAAGTAAGTATCTATATATCAATTGAAACAACTTTACTGTAATGTTTAGGTCAAAACTACACAAGCATCAGCTAAATTTCAGTATGGACTGATTAGTTTATCAAGTTTATAAAAAAAAAATAATTTACAAATAGGAATCTGCAGTTGAACTATGTCAATCAAATTATGAGGATCATATTGCTAAGTTAAAGGTGGGTTATAAATTGTAGTTAAATTATTTTATAATAGCAAAATATAATTTAACTTTTTGTATTACCCCTTTATACTCTGTTAAAGTTAAGAAGCGTAGTCGGCGGCCGACTTGTGCGAAAGTGAGTGTAGGTAGGGAGTGGAAAACGGGTGTTAAAGGGTATACATAGAGTAGAGGAAAAAAAAATTAAAAATAAAATTAAATTAAAAATTGTGTAACAAATGACCAAACAGAGAAAATTTAAAAAATATTTAATAAAAAATCCTACATGGTTTTCTATATTTAGTGATATATTGACATTTACCCTAGCGTGATCTACCAACTATTTATTGAAACAAAATCTTAATATTTTTTGGTGGGAAGTATGCATCAAATTGCACTATAATAATTATAGTTTTGTTATAGTTATAATTATTGGTTAATTAATATTACCATTGATTATACATAGTAATGTATAATCAATGATATTACCAAAGGGATAGTTCTATAGGATCCATGTCGTACTGCATAGGCATAACTAGGGGGCTTGAGGCTTTTATGCCCCCCTAACTTTTATTTTAGCCCCCTGTCATAATTCCTATACTCCCACCAAAGGTAGCTAAATTTACAAATTTTAATTAAAAATATAATTTTATTTTTTTATATAAAATAATGTCTGGTTGTTTTTACAACATACTACGTAGATGTAAATAAAGTAAACACATAAATATTGAATAATCTTCACCCAGAAAAATAGACTCAAGATTTTATTTTTGTAACATTAATGTATAAACGGTGATAAGATTAACGACTAACAAGTGACCGGACAACGATCGCTGTGTCAGCTCGTAGAGTCTATTGCTAAAAACAGAATCAGATTTTTATTATTTTATTAAAATTTCATTTATCATTGTCCTTTGACCTTCATAAGTACAATGGTTGTCTGATAGTTCATATTCTGGAAAATGTCGTTATTATTATTATAATAAATTAGTCAAACTTTGTTTCTTATTATTTTATGCTTAAATAAATATAAAATGAATGAAACAACATTTATATAAAATGCTACATTTATCACTTTTTGCTCCAACAAGTTGGAAGAACTTTTGTGAAAGAACATTTTATGCAATGCATCAAATAGATACTTATATAAGGGGCACTATTTTACCAAATCAATTCTCTAAGTTGTCTATTATAGCTATTGAAACATTTTTTACAAAAAATTGTAATACTGCAAAGCATTCAGTGAATAGAGGCTTGAATAATAGAGGCTTGAACTGTAATGAGACTAGTGTATTATTAATATGTTACCCATATCAATTCTTTAACTTTCACTAGTATTATAAAATAATTAAAAACTTGAATTTGTACCTAACTAAAGTTACATAATATTTTAATACCTACTTAATTTAATGTTTGCCTCCTCATTCCACTTTTTTATGATAAGTATTATATACACACTAATAATAAAATAAAATATGAATTTATTGATTTCCCTACATTTATAAACAATTAATTTAACGTGGGTGGTGTGGGGGACAGAGCCCCCCACTTAATAACTTTTTATAAAATTGCTAGGTCCGAATCCCCCTAACCTTAAAGTCTAGTTATAATATGTTATATATCATATGGGTGTAACAGGAATGCTTAACAGATAAAATAACTTTTGTTCTAATCAATATTTATATTATTTTTATTGTATAGATATATTGTATATTATAATTATTTTACTATTTCAAAGATTTAAATCTTGAATGTATTAATTGGTCCCCTAATTTCCCTCCTTACTGAGGTGTTACATATACAAATTTCCCTTTAATTAATTAGGTACTTATTTTCTTTTTTAAAATATTAATTTATTATGTCATACCTACTTAATACTGTTCGTTAATTACCTTAATTATTTTCTATAATTAATTATCGTTCGTTATTATCTTTAAAACTATATATATATGCTTATGTTATTTAATTGTCTTTGACTAAAAGCAATAATAATAATAAAAAAAAAAAAAAAGATTTAAATTTAAATACAATTCAGAAGGATGCAGTTCTTATTGCATATGATACAGTTTTTGAAGTTAGGAAAGAAAGTATTAATCAACACAATTAGACAATTATTGATAAAATAGCAAACCTTAAGGATATTGATACCTACTATAAACAATATTGCTTCTAATACCATAGTCAAATCTGAAGTACCTATTTGGCTTACTAAGATAAACTTCTATTTGTATGATCTATATTACTATAATAATAAGTTGTTTAATATTTTAAATATTATATTACCTTCCTTTATTTACAACATTATGTATATTACTAAATTATTGCATTTTATAATATAATTATTTGTTAAACTTATTTTCAGGCTGTGTCTGCAAATTGGGTTGAACTTTGGGTCAAAATCAGGAATAGAATTTAACTTATTTGCTGCATCACCAATTAATTGCAAATCCCCGTCTCAAATCTGATCTTAAGGTTATTCTGTTCACTGACAATGAACTATGCAATAGATCTGTTACTGGCAAAAAAAAAAAAATTACAAAATGTGGATAGCAATATGGAAAGTAAAGGAAATAAAATGTACAAATGTATAATATTATGATATTTTTATTAAATAGATAAATAATACAAATAATCAACAGTCTTAATTTACATATAATTATGATATTTCAGAATGAACACAAGATATATTCAAAGATGTAGCCATTGATAATTTAACGAACAAAACTTAGGTACTAAATAATTTTAAATAATTTAATGTATTACTAATTTGACTTTAAGAGAGTTTTAATAGGTTTTTTTATTAACATTTTCTACATATTTTTTTTTATACATTTGTTACTACGTCATAATGTACATTATCTATGTTTCTTAAGTATATACATCTCTCTGACTTTTGTAAAGGTTTTTTTAAATCCAAATGTTTAGGAAACAGCTGCCAAGTTTTGTAACGAGTGGAGAAAACATAAATAGATGTATTCAATAGTAAAACTGCTCCAAAAATCTCTACCTCTGTTCCCCATATACCTATAAAAAAAATGTATATGAAGAAGGTACAATATACATAATTGTAAATTGTTATATACTATTTGTAGGATCGTAATATTTATCTATGATAATATATTTACAATTATTAATAGTATAATAAGTAGTATTAGGTTATTTCTTATTACTATTAAGTAATAACTAATATTTCTACTGCAAGTAATGAATTGTAATAAAATCCTACCATTGTCTTCAATAGAATTGTTTTGAAGATGAATTAGAAGTTTTTCTTTTCCACCAACATATTGTTCAATTTTTTCATTACTTTTCACTACCTTAAGTAATTCAAAAAAATAAAATAAGTTTAATTAAATATATATCATATTAGTTATTAAAAATTATAAATATATACTTCAGATATCAATTTGCGTAAAGCTAAATGATCATTTTCACTTCCTGTTATCCAATAACACAACGCTCGGTACAAACAATTGCCATCTCCTTGGATCTCCTTTGTAGCAGTTGGTTCTCCAAGATCTTTCCTTTTTCCTACAATATGAACGCTTCTAACAAATTGCAATTTTAATTGCTTGCTTTTTATAATTTGCCAGGATTTTGATACATGATTAAATACTCTGTCTTTATTTAATGTGACATATTCGGTCAATATCACATCATCTTTGAAATTAGGATCATTAATTTCATTAGTTTTAATAATATTGTCATAATTTACTTTTTTGGTTTCTTCACTCAGCTCACTATTTATTTCATTGTTCATTTCTTCATCTATATTTTCTTTCTGATTTTCAACTTCGACATGTTCTTTAAAAGGTTTTAAATTACATAAATGTTGTTTTTTTTTTAAAACCTTACTCCCAGATTTTAAAATACAATTACTTCCATCAAGCGATTCAATTATATAGGGCCCTGTCCAAGGCATATTTTGCCAACCACCTTTTCTATCGTCCCTTTTTAAATTTCTTACTAACACTTTATCATTTACTTTATAAATTACACCTGTTCTATGTCTCTTTGCATATGAATTGCGCTGTCGTTTTTGCGCCTCTTCTATATTTATTTTTGCATGGTCTTCCATGACGTATTATTATCGGTATTCGGACTCGCTGCGGTAATGGTCTCCTCATCGCTCACCAGTTCAAATGTTATCCCTAAAAACTTATTCACAGGATAGCAGACTACCTACCCTTTACAGGGACGTAGTGTTTGTAGCTGTAGGACGTTTGGTTATTATTTAATAAAGTTTCAAAATATTCGTTTGGCATACGGTAGCCGTATTATTATCGGTATTCGGACTCGCTGCGGTAATGGTCTCCTCATCGCTCACCAGTTCAAATGTTATCCCTAAAAACTTATTCACAGGATAGCAGACTACCTACCCTTTACAGGGACGTAGTGTTTGTAGCTGTAGGACGTTTGGTTATTATTTAATAAAGTTTCAAAAAAATAGTTTGGCATACGGTAGCCGTATTATTATCGGTATTCGGACTCGCTGCGGTAATGGTCTCCTCATCGCTCACCAGTTCAAATGTTATCCCTAAAAACTTATTCACAGGATAGCAGACTACCTACCCTTTACAGGGACGTAGTGTTTGTAGCTGTAGGACGTTTGGTTATTATTTAATAAAGTTTCAAAATATTCGTTTGGCATACGGTATCTACTTATCCGAGTGAGTCTATATCTACTTATCCGAGTGAGTCTATATATTGCACCGGGTGAGTCTATATTATGCGCCGGATGAGTCTATATTATGCGCCGGGTGAGTCTATATATTGCACCGAGTGAGTCTAATATATGATACAAGCTATTCGGACTCGCTGCGGTAATGGTCTCCTCATCGCTCACCAGTTCAAATGTTATCCCTAAAAACTTATTCACAGGATAGCAGACTACCTACCCTTTACAGGGACGTAGTGTTTGTAGCTGTAGGACGTTTGGTTATTATTTAATAAAGTTTCAAAATATTCGTTTGGCATACGGTAGCCGTATTATTATCGGTATTCGGACTCGCTGCGGTAATGGTCTCCTCATCGCTCACCAGTTCAAATGTTATCCCTAAAAACTTATTCACAGGATAGCAGACTACCTACCCTTTACAGGGACGTAGTGTTTGTAGCTGTAGGACGTTTGGTTATTATTTAATAAAGTTTCAAAATATTCGTTTGGCATACGGTAGCCGTATTATTATCGGTATTCGGACTCGCTGCGGTAATGGTCTCCTCATCGCTCACCAGTTCAAATGTTATCCCTAAAAACTTATTCACAGTATAGCAGACTACCTACCCTTTACAGGGACGTAGTGTTTGTAGCTGTAGGACGTTTGGTTATTATTTAGTAAAGTTTCAAAATATTCGTTTGGCATACGGTAGCCGTATTATTATCGGTATTCGGACTCGCTGCGGTAATGGTCTCCTCATCGCTCACCAGTTCAAATGTTATCCCTAAAAACTTATTCACAGGATAGCAGACTACCTACCCTTTACAGGGACGTAGTGTTTGTAGCTGTAGGACGTTTGGTTATTATTTAATAAAGTTTCAAAATATTCGTTTGGCATACGGTAGCCGTATTATTATCGGTATTCGGACTCGCTGCGGTAATGGTCTCCTCATCGCTCACCAGTTCAAATGTTATCCCTAAAAACTTATTCACAGTATAGCAGACTACCTACCCTTTACAGGGACGTAGTGTTTGTAGCTGTAGGACGTTTGGTTATTATTTAATAAAGTTTCAAAATATTCGTTTGGCATACGGTAGCCGTGTTATTATCGGTATTCGGACTCGCTGCGGTAATGGTCTCCTCATCGCTCACCAGTTCAAATGTTATCCCTAAAAACGTATTCACAGGATAGCAGACTACCTACCCTTTACAGGGACGTAGTGTTTGTAGCTGTAGGACGTTTGGTTATTATTTAATAAAGTTTCAAAATATTCGTTTGGCATACGGTAGCCGTATTATTATCGGTATTCGGACTCGCTGCGGTAATGGTCTCCTCATCGCTCACCAGTTCAAATGTTATCCCTAAAAACTTATTCACAGGATAGCAGACTACCTACCCTTTACAGGGACGTAGTGTTTGTAGCTGTAGGACGTTTGGTTATTATTTAATAAAGTTTCAAAATATTCGTTTGGCATACGGTAGCCGTATTATTATCGGTATTCGGACTCGCTGCGGTAATGGTCTCCTCATCGCTCACCAGTTCAAATGTTATCCCTAAAAACTTATTCACAGGATAGCAGACTACCTACCCTTTACAGGGACGTAGTGTTTGTAGCTGTAGGACGTTTGGTTATTATTTAATAAAGTTTCAAAAAAATAGTTTGGCATACGGTAGCCGTATTATTATCGGTATTCGGACTCGCTGCGGTAATGGTCTCCTCATCGCTCACCAGTTCAAATGTTATCCCTAAAAACTTATTCACAGGATAGCAGACTACCTACCCTTTACAGGGACGTAGTGTTTGTAGCTGTAGGACGTTCGGTTATTAATTAATAAAGTTTCAAAATATTACTTTGGCATACGGTATCTACTTATCCGAGTGAGTCTATATCTACTTATCCGAGTGAGTCTATATATTGCACCGGGTGAGTCTATATTATGCGCCGGATGAGTCTATATTATGCGCCGGGTGAGTCTATATATTGCACCGAGTGAGTCTAATATATGATACAAGCTATTCGGACTCGCTGCGGTAATGGTCTCCTCATCGCTCACCAGTTCAAATGTTATCCCTAAAAACTTATTCACAGGATAGCAGACTACCTACCCTTTACAGGGACGTAGTGTTTGTAGCTGTAGGACGTTTGGTTATTATTTAATAAAGTTTCAAAATATTCGTTTGGCATACGGTAGCCGTATTATTATCGGTATTCGGACTCGCTGCGGTAATGGTCTCCTCATCGCTCACCAGTTCAAATGTTATCCCTAAAAACTTATTCACAGGATAGCAGACTACCTACCCTTTACAGGGACGTAGTGTTTGTAGCTGTAGGACGTTTGGTTATTATTTAATAAAGTTTCAAAATATTCGTTTGGCATACGGTAGCCGTATTATTATCGGTATTCGGACTCGCTGCGGTAATGGTCTCCTCATCGCTCACCAGTTCAAATGTTATCCCTAAAAACTTATTCACAGGATAGCAGACTACCTACCCTTTACAGGGACGTAGTGTTTGTAGCTGTAGGACGTTCGGTTATTAATTAATAAAATTTCAAAATATTACTTTGGCATACGGTATCTACTTATCCGAGTGAGTCTATATCTACTTATCCGAGTGAGTCTATATATTGCACCGGGTGAGTCTATATTATGCGCCGGGTGAGTCTATATATTGCACCGAGTGAGTCTAATATATGATACAAGCTATTCGGACTCGCTGCGGTAATGGTCTCCTCATCGCTCACCAGTTCAAATGTTATCCCTAAAAACTTATTCACAGGATAGCAGACTACCTACCCTTTACAGGGACGTAGTGTTTGTAGCTGTAGGACGTTTGGTTATTATTTAATAAAGTTTCAAAATATTCGTTTGGCATACGGTAGCCGTATTATTATCGGTATTCGGACTCGCTGCGGTAATGGTCTCCTCATCGCTCACCAGTTCAAATGTTATCCCTAAAAACTTATTCACAGTATAGCAGACTACCTACCCTTTACAGGGACGTAGTGTTTGTAGCTGTAGGACGTTTGGTTATTATTTAGTAAAGTTTCAAAATATTCGTTTAGCATACGGTAGCCGTATTATTATCGGTATTCGGACTCGCTGCGGTAATGGTCTCCTCATCGCTCACCAGTTCAAATGTTATCCCTAAAAACTTATTCACAGGATAGCAGACTACCTACCCTTTACAGGGACGTAGTGTTTGTAGCTGTAGGACGTTTGGTTATTATTTAATAAAGTTTCAAAAAAATAGTTTGGCATACGGTAGCCGTATTATTATCGGTATTCGGACTCGCTGCGGTAATGGTCTCCTCATCGCTCACCAGTTCAAATGTTATCCCTAAAAACTTATTCACAGGATAGCAGACTACCTACCCTTTACAGGGACGTAGTGTTTGTAGCTGTAGGACGTTTGGTTATTATTTAATAAAGTTTCAAAATATTCGTTTGGCATACGGTAGCCGTATTATTATCGGTATTCGGACTCGCTGCGGTAATGGTCTCCTCATCGCTCACCAGTTCAAATGTTATCCCTAAAAACTTATTCACAGGATAGCAGACTACCTACCCTTTACAGGGACGTAGTGTTTGTAGCTGTAGGACGTTTGGTTATTATTTAATAAAGTTTCAAAATATTCGTTTGGCATACGGTAGCCGTATTATTATCGGTATTCGGACTCGCTGCGGTAATGGTCTCCTCATCGCTCACCAGTTCAAATGTTATCCCTAAAAACTTATTCACAGGATAGCAGACTACCTACCCTTTACAGGGACGTAGTGTTTGTAGCTGTAGGACGTTTGGTTATTATTTAATAAAGTTTCAAAATATTAGTTTGGCATACGGTAGCCGTATTATTATCGGTATTCGGACTTTCTGCGGTAATCGTCTCCTCATCGCTCACCAGTTCAAATGTTATCCCTAAAAACTTATTCACAGGATAGCACACTACCTACCCTTTGCTGGTGTCGATCGGTGGTGTGCAGGATGAGTCTGAAAATGTATGTCAATGTTTTTCTTGTTAATAGAATATGATTTCAAATATGCTAACGCGCCGGGAGTCACTCGGCAGTTGCTCAAACATTGATTTCAAAAAATTAATTAAAATCCAGTAATTGGTAACACTGGCCGAGTGAGTTTCATCGATGTGTGGTGAGCATTGACAGTCCACAGTCGATCCCTGTTTTATTTCCTCATGCAACGCCGAGACTAACGTGTTGTCTACAAATTGTTGTCATGGCCTCTGTTGTGAGTATTATTTTTATTGTTATTAATTAACTTGATACAATGTCGCGTTCTTCACGCGCGTCCCTTTAACTACTCACTCCCGATATTCGCCTATTTTTGTTTCTTTTTTTACTTTTGATTCCGGTGCTATGCACGTTGTTTTCCGTCGCGTTTCCTACGCCGCGTATTCATTGGCGTTCTTTTACATCAGTTTAGCCCATTCTTATATCATTACGATGTATCATTAGGCCCGTTTCACATGGACGCGTATCATACGCGACGTATCGTACGCGCGCGTTGTAATTTACCTTGGTCAAATTCATACGCGCCACTCCGACGATGGCGCGTTTCCCTCGCCGGTTTGGCGCGTATGAACTTAATCAATGTAAAATGGAAAACGCGCGCGTACGATACGTCGCGTATGAAACGCGTTCATGTGAAACGGGCCTTAGGAGTTTTGATTTTTATTACTTCAGCGTTTGACCACAGAACGCGGGCTGACTTGCGTTTTCCGCAGTTGATTTAGGCCGGGGCTATACACGGCGTATTCCGCCGCGTTTCGAACGCCGCGTATTCCGCAGCGTTTTCCGTCGAATTAAAAACGCATTGGTTTAAATCGGAGCAGCTATACACGACGGGCGTAATACGCCGAGTTTTCCTCCGCGGCGGAAAACGCAAGCCGACCGGCGTTTTTTGCCGCCGTGGAAAACGCGGCATATTACGCCCGTCGTGTATAGCTGCTCCGATTTAAACCAATGCGTTTTTAATTCGACGGAAAACGCTGCGGAATACGCAGCGTTCGAAACGTGGCGGAATACGCCGTGTATAGCCCCGGCCTAAATCAACTGCGGAAAACGCAAGTCAGCCCGCGTTCTGTGGTCAAACGCTGAAGTAATAAAAATCAAAACTCCTAAGGCCCGTTTCACATGAACGCGTTTCATACGCGACGTATCGTACGCGCGCGTTTTCCATTTTACATTGATTAAGTTCATACGCGCCAAACCGGCGAGGGAAACGCCCCATCGTCGGAGTGGCGCGTATGAATTTGACCAAGGTAAATTACAACGCGCGCGTACGATACGTCGCGTATGATACGCGTCCATGTGAAACGGGCCTTAAGGCCTAGTTCACATGAGAGCATTAAACGCGCGTTTGGCTAACGCGCGTTTAGAAAATTTACACAGGATGAATGACGACGCGAGTTAACGCCTTGCAACGCGTCGGAAAGCTGTAAACGCGCGTTAAAATACAGCTGCATTCATTATTGTAAACGCGCGTTTAACGCTCTTCATGTGAACCTAGCCTAATACGATATTCAAACGCGTGTCAGTTTCATTGATAAGGATGACGCTACTCTGACCATGGAGGGTTTCCCTTTGCGTAACGGGCCTAAGTGACGTAACACTGGTATTTGTTGTCTCCGACTTACCAGTGCGTAATATAGCATAATATTACGCTCGGCAGAACACTTAACATTACGGTGAACGTAGCTGCGACATTTAAATTCTATATTACTCAGTTATTTTTGTCCATTCTGGGATTTCGATGATAATGTCAGGGAGGTTGTAAACGTATCAGCAGCTGTTATCTAAGCCATGTGATTAAGTGATACTCATTATAATATTTACATTTTTATTACAGACACAGAATGAAGAACTGCCTTTTCACCCAAATAGTCGCAATGCCATAATTTTATGTATGGCCGACGACGAGTTTACGTCAAAATATGTGGATAAAATACTAGGATTCCGGTCACACAAGACCAATACAACAACATTCCAGATGAAGTTATCGAGTGTGGAAAAAAGAATATGGACATTCCAAGAACAGTTGTATGCCAGTTCTGTAACCAAAAATTGTTGTTTTAGGTTTGTTATTTCTTGTTATAAATTGTTTTGAAATATTTGAGCAATATGTGTTTATGATAGTATATTGAATTTCAGGTATGAACCATGTATGAGGTATGCTAATGAGAAGGGATTCGGAGCAAAAATTATATCGAATGTCCGCATAAAAAAAAATAAAGTTATTCCTGGTTTAGGAGGACAATCATTTTTTATTCATGACAATGATATTAAATCTGGCGTTAACGATTTTTCAATCTTTACCCTCAGCCGTACCCTAAAACAGCATGTTTACCTAGGCCCAGCTGCTTATATAAACCACGACTGTGAGTCAAACACAGTTTTTTCATCAATGGGTGTTCAGTCTTACGTGCAAATAAAGTCAGTGAAAGAGATTCTCCCAGGACACGAGATTACTGTGTTCTACGGTAGTGATTATTTTTGCGAAGATAATGCTAACTGTGAGTGCATGACGTGTGAAAACAATAAGAAGGGCTTTTTCTCAAAAAAAGTTAACGACCAGCCAGAGACCGTCAATGTTCCTGCTTCTACTGAAACCAAAGGTAATACAGCTGTTTTTTTGTTTTACATTCTACTTTTATCTTGTGAATTTCTTCCCTATCGTCAATTATATTCCTATATTGCTCACACAATATACAATTGTACATACCACATATCAATTTCAATAATTTTACTTTAAGCATTTTCTTTTTTTTAAAATACATTATAACATTAGTTCTTACTTATATTACAGTAGAGAGTATGGCAGTGGACGACATACCCACGACAACAGTCAACGACCGGCCAGAGACCGTCAATGTTCCTGCTTCTACTGAAACCAAAGGTAATACAGCTGTTTTTTTGTTTTACATTCTACTTTTATCTTGTGAATTTCTTCCCTATCGTCAATTATATTCCTATATTGCTCACACAATATACAATTGTACATACCACATATCAATTTCAATAATTTTACTATAAGCATTTTTTTTTTTTAAATACATTATAACATTAGTTCTTACTTATATTATAGTAGAGAGTATGGCAGTGGACGACATACCCACGACAACAGTTAACGACCGGCCAGAGACCGTCAATGTTCCTGCTTCTACTGAAACCAAAGGTAATACAGCTTTTTTTGTGTTTTACATTCTACTTTTATCTTGTGAATTTCTTCCCTATCGTCAATTATATTCCTATATTGCTCACATAATATACAATTGTACATACCACATATCAATTTCAATAATTTTACTATAAGCATTTTTTTTTTTTTAAAATACATTATAACATTAGTTCTTACTTATATTACAGTAGAGAGTATGGCAGTGGACGACATACTTACGACAACAGTTAACGACCGGCCAGAGACCGTCAATGTTCCTGCTTCTACTGAAACCAAAGGTAATACAGCTGTTTTTTTGTTTTACATTCTACTTTTATCTTGTGAATTTCTTCCCTATCGTCAATTATAGTCCTATATTGCTCACACAATTAAATTATGACAATAATTTTTACTTATATTACAGAAGAGTCCGAGACAGATTCTGACAGTTCTACAGATACAGACGTTTCATCATCTGACGAAAATGAAGTAGACCAAAAAACTGACGATGAAGGTTCTATACAATCGACAGGAAGTAGCGACGTAGACTCACTTTATAAATACCATTGTCCCAAATGTGATTTATCCTTCAAATATGATTGTTGGTATAAAAGACATATGGCAACCCATAACCCAGGGACTTATACATGCCAATATTGCCCTAAAGTTTTCAAAAGGAAAGACACTATGAGAGAACATCAACACCTTCATTTGGGTGGGGTGAAGCATAAATGCAAGCATTGCTACAGAGAATTCTGCGATAAGAGAAATATGAACATGCATATTAAATTGATCCATCAAGACTCAATGGTCAAATGTAAGAAATGTGACAAAAAGTATTCGGGAGAGAGACAATTGAGGTATCACGACAACCGTGTACATTCAAAAAAAAAACCATATGAGTGCAACATATGTGCTGAAAGATTTCCTGTACCCTGCATGCTCTCAGTCCATCGTCTTAAAATGGTAAAATATTGAAACTTTATTAAAAAAAAATATGAATTTATTAACATTGATATTGTTTTTTTTTTTTCAGGATCACAAACAATAAAATATATAATATATACCTATGTAGTTGTTTGTTACTTTTTCTATCTACTATTTTTCGTTTATATTTGTATCTAATAGTTGTATATTTTTTTTTTTAGTTGTGTTAAAATAAATAGACATAATATATAATATGTATATAATAACCTAACCTTTCACAAAAGTGAGTCTACATAATGTGCCGGCGAGTATACTTAACCTGGTGAGTCTATATATGCCGGGTGAGTCTAATGAGTCTATTAGTTTAGCATACGGTGGCCGTATTATTATCGGTATTCAAGCACAGTTTATTTTTATGGTTATTTTAAGTTCAAATTTGGACGAAATTACATATTAAAAAACCTAGAATAACTATTTTAGTTATTTTCTTGTGATAAGATTAATTTGGAATTTATTATAGGTACCTGTGATCAGGGGCGGATTGGGGAGAGATTTCGGCCCGGGAAAATACAAAGTATACCGGCCCACTTACCAATTTACCAAATATTTAAATTTAGCCAACATTATAATATTATTATGTATTACTATTTTAACATAACTACACGTTTGGTGAGATATGAAATTTATAAAACTTTATTCGTAGTGTATATACATTATACAACGATATCAAATTTATTTTTATTTTTGAACAGTTTATGTTTACACATTTATAATAATCCAAACTCCAAGTACTTATATAACACAGTAAAAGTGAATAATTTAAATTACAAATGTTACGATTTTTG
This sequence comes from Macrosiphum euphorbiae, assembly GCA_949089665.1. NCBI lineage: Eukaryota > Metazoa > Arthropoda > Insecta > Hemiptera > Aphididae > Macrosiphum > Macrosiphum euphorbiae. Next base: position 47,592,160 of record CARXXK010000002.1, on the reverse strand, counting down.
TATTTAATAAGAAAGATTATTACCTATTCAATAATATTTAATAATGCGTTTTTAGACTTAAATAAAAGCTTATAATTTACTTCCACTTAATATACCTGATAGGTAAATTAACAGAATCAACATGCAAAATGTATGTGTATCTTTTTATTTTCTAAAAAAATGTATTACTGTGGTTTATTCATAATAACATTATGTAGGTACTTAAATTCTAAACAACCAAAAAAAATTTTATAGTCTTGTTTTTCTTTAGTATTTTTATGTAATATAATATTGAGTAAAATGTTTTGTCTCCGTCTTAGTACAATCACCAGTATATTAATAAAAAAAATACATTCATCGTTACACTCAGAATTTAAAATGAATCGTTGAATGTGTTAAATTGATTCTTGAAAAAAAACATGCAATTAGATAGCCGATTGAAGTACTTCCATTGCTACCTGACCATCTTGTTGTTCAACATTAATCTTTTAAGTGACCCTTAAAAGAAATTTTCATTGTTAATGAATTCATAATTGTTTAATGAAGTTCTAAATTATTACCGTTTTTTTACGATGCTCTGCAAGTAAACATGGTACTGGAAATGACTCGTCACATTTGCTGCACTTGTAAGGTTTCTTAAATGTATGCATTCTATTGTCGTGGTATTTCAACTGTCTTTGTCCAGAATACTTTTTGGGACATTTGGGGCATTTGATTAATGAACCTTTATGCTTTAATTTGACATGAGCATTTAAGTTTCGATTATCTTGAAATTCTCGTTTGCAATCTTTGCACTTATGTTTTGTACCAACCAAATGCAGGTATTGGTGCTCTTTCAGTATGTCTTTTGCTTGGAGGGTGTTGTGACACTGAGGTCGGATGTTAAGCCAGTGTTAGTGAAAAGTGTTCACTATTGTCCGGCAACTAAAAAACTACATGAACATATTCACACTGACTTCCTATCCACCTCATTTGCCTTCGATTCTGCTACTTCCGACTGTACTTACCCGATTAGAGACAATGAGGGCAATCTCTTGGAGACTGAGTTTGGGATCTCAGTCTTCAAAGATCGGCAGACCCTTATCATTCGACAATCAACTGAGACAAGCCCAGCCGGGGAACCAGGTTAAAAACGGCTCGTACGGTCTCGACACAAGACGCCGAATTTCATCACGGGCCTCCAAACAATAAAAATCTCGAAGTTTAAGAAACGTCAGACGACATGCTGAGTTTTTCCGGAAAAACTTTGGGGGGGGGGGGGTCAAAAGTACCCCGGATACGGGTTTTTGCCCTTCTCATCTTCGTAATTGCTTGTCTTACTTCTTCCTCGCCGAATTGATCGTCTCCATCACCATCCTCCTTCTCCATCATTATCTCCCGTTTTCTTTTAGGTGTCTCTAATACTTCTTTAAAGTTGTAAGTTAACCGAACAAGTTCTATTACAATGTAAAAGTTAATTGAATTTAAAAAAAAAAAAAAATATATAATATAGAAGATTTCATAACTATACGACTTATATTGAAGGATTTAGTTATCTCTCAGAGGTAATCGTATATCACGATATGATGGTGTGAACGGGTTCAAACCTTGGTAACACAGAGTCTAAATGTTCCTTCCCAGGGTCGCAATAGCTAGGGATGATCGGGGGATGGTCGTTTTTTCGCCAAAAAATCGAGAGGTACCCCCCCGTTGAGAACTTTGTTCATTTACCGGATGAATCCCGCGGTAGACCAACAATGCACAATGAGATCCCTGACCACGTGATATTGATGTCACGCTCGCCAAATGCACAGGGACGGTAGCTTAGGGTACTCGCTACGATGTGTACAATTTTCAAGACGATCGGTCGAAGGGTTGATCTTTTACGGATTTTGGAATTTTTTAAAACACGAATATCATTAATATAGCGTAGTACTGTGCGCGGATCCATGTATATCACGATATGATGGTGTGAACGGGTTCAAACCTTGGTAACACAGAGTTTAATAAAGTTTCAAAACATTAGTTTGGCATACGGTAGCCGTATTATTATCGGTATTCGGACTTTCTGCGGTAATGGTCTCCTCATCGCTCACCAGTAATAAAATATTTATATATCCACGCAGGTACTGTCCGCTACCAGGTAATGTTTTGTCCACGCCACCCACTAGTAGATAGAGAATTGCTTTTTTTATGGAATTATGACGATGCTTACCAAACTCGCAGGGATGGCAGCTAAGGGCACTAGTAACGAGCTGTGGAGGTTTCAAGTCGGTAGGTGAAACCGGTCGATATTCAAAGATCACCCTAAAGATCATCCCCAAGATTCGAAATTTACGCATAGACTCACTCGGTACAAATACTCACCTGGCCTATGTGGAGACTTACCCGGCATAAACCTACACTCTACCTGCATATACTTAGACTCACCCGGCACCATTCGGACTCACTTTGTCGACCCTCACACCAGGCTATGGTAGCCAAGAACATTTGCAATATTGCAGTGAAGGTTTCAAGTCGGTAGTACTTTTATAAGAGTTTTAATTAATTTCTGAATTAGAAATTTACAGAACTGCCGGGTGAATTCCGTGCGATCGGACAGACACCGGCCGTCAGCTCGGTGCATACGGGGTTTTTGATATTTTTACACGAAACTAGCAGGGATGGGAGCCAGGAACATTTGCAATGAAACAATGAAGGTTTCAAGTCGGTAGTCCTATTATTAGAGTTTTAATTAATTTCTGAATTAGAAATTTACAGAACTGCCGGGTGAATTCCGTGCGATCGGACAGACACCGGCCGTCAGCTCGGTGCATACGGGGTTTTTGATATTTTTACACGAAACTAGCAGGGATGGGAGCCAGGAACATTTGCAATGAAACAATGAAGGTTTCAAGTCGGTAGTCCTATTATTAGAGTTTTAATTAATTTCTGAATTAGAAATTTACAGAACTGCCGGGTGAGTTATTTAAAAAAAAATTATTAAAAAATAACCATAATCCCTACAGGTATAAAAAATATGTTCCTGGAAAGAGTAAATACTCTGATAGTCTGATATCCTCTAGAATTGATTATAAGATTAACTCTTGCGATGGTTGGCGAGGAGAAGCTATACACCGCAGCAAGTCAGTATTTCTCGCATTTATTCAAACGTTATGCATACGGTATACCGTAATAAAACGACTGGTCATACGAAAAAAACACGTAAATCGTTTTTCAACTTTTTGTTACGCAGATTACGGACGAAATAAAGGTCGTACGTACTCGGACCATAGAGGCTTTTCGATTTCCCGTACGCCAAATAGTCAGGTTCTAAAGGTCGGTAGCGATCGATGGGGAAAAAAAAACCAAAAATGCATGCGCTCAATCAATTTTCCGAGTAAAAAAAATAAACTAAAAATCATAACTCCACAACCAAAAGTCGGATCACCTCGCTGTCGGTGCCGTTAGATTCGGGGCAAAGTGGTCTATAAAATACGACTAAAAAAACGGCTCGGACCGCCCAAAATCCAAGTGTTTCTGCCAAAAAACACGAAAAATTACTGTTTTTAAATTTTTGACCCCCCCGAAGACGGTTAAAAACGGCTCGTACGGTCTCGACACAAGACGCCGAATTTCATCACGGGCCTCCAAACAATAAAAATCTCGAAGTTTAAGAATTATTAAAGAACTATTAGGTGTACAAGTTTCAAAAATAAGAATTGAGAATTACGGTGTCCAGTACTTATAACTGAAAAAATGATTTTTTGATTGCAGTTCTACGGTGCTAAATCCCGTACTTACCTGCCGGACGGCCGTTATTTGTACTTGTTGTTCTCAAAAACTATAAGGGATGATAGTAGAGGTAACGATAAATGCAGTCATACCATTTTCATGACTCCAAGTCAAAACCCTGATTTTATACGATTTTTTGAACTGGGGCATAGCTGCCTTGCTGCCGGGTTGCCATGCAACCCAGCGGTTAATTTTCAAACTTACCTCCCGGGTGCCCGTTATTTGGACTTGTACTGTTCAAAAACTATAAGGACTGATAGCGGAGGTAAAGAGGAATGCACTCATGCCATTTTCATGACTCTAAGTCAAAACCCTGATTTTATACGATTTTCTAAAATACCTACCGACGATATACGTAAATATCAATACATAGATACCATGAAATATTTAGAATACCCCAGTAATGAAGACATTTTTAAAAATAACATGTCTTTTGAAAAATCACCAAAAACCCAATAATTGTACTATCGTTATGAAAAGCACATCGTCAGATAGATATAATCGGTGGCTATTAGGTGTACAAGTTTCAAAAATAAGAATTGAGAATTACGGTGTCCAGGACTTATAACTGAAAAAATGATTTTTTGATTGCAGTTCTGCGGTGCTAAATCCCGTACTTACCTGCCGGACGGCCGTTATTTGTACTTGTTGTTCTCAAAAACTATAAGGGCTGATAGTGGAGGTATTGAGGAATGCACTCATGCCATTTTCATGACTCTAAGTCAAAACCCTGATTTGGTATGAGTCTATATATTTAACCGTATGAGTCTATATATTTTAACCGTATGAGTCTATATATTTAACCGTATGAGTCCATAGTGTGCCGTTTGAGTCTATATATTTAACCGAATGAGTCTATATATTTAACCGTATGAGTCTATAGTGTGCCGTTTGAGTCTATATATTTAACCGTATGACTCTATAGTGTGCCGTATGAGTCTATATATTTAACCGTACGATACGTAACGCATTTTTCTTCTTCAAAATCTTGTTTCATCTATGTTTCACAATTTTACGTACGTAACGCATTTATCTTCTTGAAAACTCTAATAATAGGACTACCGACTTGAAACCTTCATTGTTTCATTGCAAATGTTCCTGGCTCCCATCCCTGCTAGTTTCGTGTAAAAATATCAAAAACCCCGTATGCACCGAGCTGACGGCCGGTGTCTGTCCGATCGCACGGAATTCACCCGGCAGTTCTGTAAATTTCTAATTCAGAAATTAATTAAAACTCTAATAATAGGACTACCGACTTGAAACCTTCATTGTTTCATTGCAAATGTTCCTGGCTCCCATCCCTGCTAGTTTCGTGTAAAAATATCAAAAACCCCGTATGCACCGAGCTGACGGCCGGTGTCTGTCCGATCGCACGGAATTCACCCGGCAGTTCTGTAAATTTCTAATTCAGAAATTAATTAAAACTCTTATAAAAGTACTACCGACTTGAAACCTTCACTGCAATATTGCAAATGTTCTTGGCTACCATAGCCTGGTGTGAGGGTCGACAAAGTGAGTCCGAATGGTGCCGGGTGAGTCTAAGTATATGCAGGTAGAGTGTAGGTTTATGCCGGGTAAGTCTCCACATAGGCCAGGTGAGTATTTGTACCGAGTGAGTCTATGCGTAAATTTCGAATCTTGGGGATGATCTTTAGGGTGATCTTTGAATATCGACCGGTTTCACCTACCGACTTGAAACCTCCACAGCTCGTTACTAGTGCCCTTAGCTGCCATCCCTGCGAGTTTGGTAAGCATCGTCATAATTCCATAAAAAAAGCAATTCTCTATCTACTAGTGGGTGGCGTGGACAAAACATTACCTGGTAGCGGACAGTACCTGCGTGGATATATAAATATTTTATTACTGGTGAGCGATGAGGAGACCATTACCGCAGAAAGTCCGAATACCGATAATAATACGGCTACCGTATGCCAAACTAATGTTTTGAAACTTTATTAAACTCTGTGTTACCAAGGTTTGAACCCGTTCACACCATCATATCGTGATATACATGGATCCGCGCACAGTACTACGCTATATTAATGATATTCGTGTTTTAAAAAATTCCAAAATCCGTAAAAGATCAACCCTTCGACCGATCGTCTTGAAAATTGTACACATCGTAGCGAGTACCCTAAGCTACCGTCCCTGTGCATTTGGCGAGCGTGACATCAATATCACGTGGTCAGGGATCTCATTGTGCATTGTTGGTCTACCGCGGGATTCATCCGGTAAATGAACAAAGTTCTCAACGGGGGGGTACCTCTCGATTTTTTGGCGAAAAAACGACCATCCCCCGATCATCCCTAGCTATTGCGACCCTGGGAAGGAACATTTAGACTCTGTGTTACCAAGGTTTGAACCCGTTCACACCATCATATCGTGATATACGATTACCTCTGAGAGATAACTAAATCCTTCAATATAAGTCGTATAGTTATGAAATCTTCTATATTATATTTTTTTTTTTTTTTTAAATTCAATTAACTTTTACATTGTAATAGAACTTGTTCGGTTAACTTACAACTTTAAAGAAGTATTAGAGACACCTAAAAGAAAACGGGAGATAATGATGGAGAAGGAGGATGGTGATGGAGACGATCAATTCGGCGAGGAAGAAGTAAGACAAGCAATTACGAAGATGAGAAGGGCAAAAACCCGTATCCGGGGTACTTTTGACCCCCCCCCCCCCCCCCAAAGTTTTTCCGGAAAAACTCAGCATGTCGTCTGACGTTTCTTAAACTTCGAGATTTTTATTGTTTGGAGGCCCGTGATGAAATTCGGCGTCTTGTGTCGAGACCGTACGAGCCGTTTTTAACCGTCTTCGGGGGGTGTCAAAAATTTAAAAACAGTCGTGTTTCATGTTTTTTTCTCGGTCAGGTTTCAACCTGGGTGTTCCGTTTCACCACCGACAATTTTGTTTCGAGGCCCTCTAAACGGTCCCCAGTATCCGGGGTACTTTTGACCCCCCCCCTCAAAGTTTTTCCGGAAAAACTCAGCATGTCGTCTGACGTTTCTTAAACTTCGAGATTTTTATTGTTTGGAGGCCCGTGATGAAATTCGGCGTCTTGTGTCGAGACCGTACGAGCCGTTTTTAACCGTCTTCGGGGGGTGTCAAAAATTTAAAAACAGTCGTGTTTCATGTTTTTTTCTCGGTCAGGTTTCAACCTGGGTGTTCCGTTTCACCACCGAAAATTTTGTTTCGAGGCCCTCTAAACGGTCCCCCGTATCCGGGGTACATTTGACCCCCCCCCCTCAAAGTTTTTCCGGACAAACTCAGCATGTCGTCTGACGTTTCTTAAACCTCGAGATTTTTATTGTTTGGAGGCCCGTGATGAAATTCGGCGTCTTGTTTCGAGACCGTACGAGCCGTTTTTAACCGTCTTCGGGGGGGTCAAAAATTTAAAAACAGTAATTTTTCGTGTTTTTTGGCAGAAACACTTGGATTTTGGGCGGTCCGAGCCGTTTTTTTAGTCGTATTTTATAGACCACTTTGCCCCGAATCCAACGGCACCGATAGCGAGGTGATCCGACTTTTGGTTGTGGAGTTATGATTTTTAGTTTATTTTTTTTACTCGGAAAATTGATTGAGCGCATGCATTTTTGGTTTTTTTTTCCCCATCGATCGCTACCGACCTTTAGAACCTGACTATTTGGCGTACGGGAAATCGAAAAGCCTCTATGGTCCGAGTACGTACGACCTTTATTTCGTCCGTAATCTGCGTAACAAAAAGTTGAAAAACGATTTACGTGTTTTTTTCGTATGACCAGTCGTTTTATTACGGTATACCGTATGCATAACGTTTGAATAAATGCGAGAAATACTGACTTGCTGCGGTGTATAGCTTCTCCTCGCCAACCATCGCAAGAGTTAATCTTATAATCAATTCTAGAGGATATCAGACTATCAGAGTATTTACTCTTTCCAGGAACATATTTTTTATACCTGTAGGGATTATGGTTATTTTTTAATAATTTTTTTTTAAATAACTCACCCGGCAGTTCTGTAAATTTCTAATTCAGAAATTAATTAAAACTCTAATAATAGGACTACCGACTTGAAACCTTCATTGTTTCATTGCAAATGTTCCTGGCTCCCATCCCTGCTAGTTTCGTGTAAAAATATCAAAAACCCCGTATGCACCGAGCTGACGGCCGGTGTCTGTCCGATCGCACGGAATTCACCCGGCAGTTCTGTAAATTTCTAATTCAGAAATTAATTAAAACTCTTATAAAAGTACTACCGACTTGAAACCTTCACTGCAATATTGCAAATGTTCTTGGCTACCATAGCCTGGTGTGAGGGTCGACAAAGTGAGTCCGAATGGTGCCGGGTGAGTCTAAGTATATGCAGGTAGAGTGTAGGTTTATGCCGGGTAAGTCTCCACATAGGCCAGGTGAGTATTTGTACCGAGTGAGTCTATGCGTAAATTTCGAATCTTGGGGATGATCTTTAGGGTGATCTTTGAATATCGACCGGTTTCACCTACCGACTTGAAACCTCCACAGCTCGTTACTAGTGCCCTTAGCTGCCATCCCTGCGAGTTTGGTAAGCATCGTCATAATTCCATAAAAAAAGCAATTCTCTATCTACTAGTGGGTGGCGTGGACAAAACATTACCTGGTAGCGGACAGTACCTGCGTGGATATATAAATATTTTATTACTGGTGAGCGATGAGGAGACCATTACCGCAGAAAGTCCGAATACCGATAATAATACGGCTACCGTATGCCAAACTAATGTTTTGAAACTTTATTAAACTCTGTGTTACCAAGGTTTGAACCCGTTCACACCATCATATCGTGATATACATGGATCCGCGCACAGTACTACGCTATATTAATGATATTCGTGTTTTAAAAAATTCCAAAATCCGTAAAAGATCAACCCTTCGACCGATCGTCTTGAAAATTGTACACATCGTAGCGAGTACCCTAAGCTACCGTCCCTGTGCATTTGGCGAGCGTGACATCAATATCACGTGGTCAGGGATCTCATTGTGCATTGTTGGTCTACCGCGGGATTCATCCGGTAAATGAACAAAGTTCTCAACGGGGGGGTACCTCTCGATTTTTTGGCGAAAAAACGACCATCCCCCGATCATCCCTAGCTATTGCGACCCTGGGAAGGAACATTTAGACTCTGTGTTACCAAGGTTTGAACCCGTTCACACCATCATATCGTGATATACGATTACCTCTGAGAGATAACTAAATCCTTCAATATAAGTCGTATAGTTATGAAATCTTCTATATTATATATTTTTTTTTTTTTTTAAATTCAATTAACTTTTACATTGTAATAGAACTTGTTCGGTTAACTTACAACTTTAAAGAAGTATTAGAGACACCTAAAAGAAAACGGGAGATAATGATGGAGAAGGAGGATGGTGATGGAGACGATCAATTCGGCGAGGAAGAAGTAAGACAAGCAATTACGAAGATGAGAAGGGCAAAAACCCGTATCCGGGGTACTTTTGACCCCCCCCCCCCCCCCCAAAGTTTTTCCGGAAAAACTCAGCATGTCGTCTGACGTTTCTTAAACTTCGAGATTTTTATTGTTTGGAGGCCCGTGATGAAATTCGGCGTCTTGTGTCGAGACCGTACGAGCCGTTTTTAACCGTCTTCGGGGGGTGTCAAAAATTTAAAAACAGTCGTGTTTCATGTTTTTTTCTCGGTCAGGTTTCAACCTGGGTGTTCCGTTTCACCACCGACAATTTTGTTTCGAGGCCCTCTAAACGGTCCCCAGTATCCGGGGTACTTTTGACCCCCCCCCTCAAAGTTTTTCCGGAAAAACTCAGCATGTCGTCTGACGTTTCTTAAACCTCGAGATTTTTATTGTTTGGAGGCCCGTGATGAAATTCGGCGTCTTGTGTCGAGACCGTACGAGCCGTTTTTAACCGTCTTCGGGGGGGTCAAAAATTTAAAAACAGTAATTTTTCGTGTTTTTTGGCAGAAACACTTGGATTTTGGGCGGTCCGAGCCGTTTTTTTAGTCGTATTTTATAGACCACTTTGCCCCGAATCCAACGGCACCGACAGCGAGGTGATCCGACTTTTGGTTGTGGAGTTATGATTTTTAGTTTATTTTTTTTACTCGGAAAATTGATTGAGCGCATGCATTTTTGGTTTTTTTTTCCCCATCGATCGCTACCGACCTCTAGAACCTGACTATTTGGCGTACGGGAAATCGAAAAGCCTCTATGGTCCGAGTACGTACGACCTTTATTTCGTCCGTAATCTGCGTAACAAAAAGTTGAAAAACGATTTACGTGTTTTTTTCGTATGACCAGTCGTTTTATTACGGTATACGTATGCATAACGTTTGAATAAATGCGAGAAATACTGACTTGCTGCGGTGTATAGCTTCTCCTCGCCAACCATCGCAAGAGTTAATCTTATAATCAATTCTAGAGGATATCAGACTATCAGAGTATTTACTCTTTCCAGGAACATATTTTTTATACCTGTAGGGATTATGGTTATTTTTTAATAATTTTTTTTAAATAACTCACCCGGCAGTTCTGTAAATTTCTAATTCAGAAATTAATTAAAACTCTAATAATAGGACTACCGACTTGAAACCATCATTGTTTCATTGCAAATGTTCCTGGCTCCCATCCCTGCTAGTTTCGTGTAAAAATTTCAAAAACCCCGTATGCACCGAGCTGACGGCCGGTGTCTGTCCGATCGCACGGAATTCACCCGGCAGTTCTTTAAATTTCTAATTCAGGAATTAATTAAAACTCTTATAAAAGTACTACCGACTTGAAACCTTCACTGCAATATTGCAAATGTTCTTGGCTACCATAGCCTGGTGTGAGGGTCGACAGAGTGATTCCGAATGGTGCCGGGTGAGTCTAAGTATATGCAGGTAGAGTGTAGGTTTATGCCGGGTAAGTCTCCACATAGGCCAGGTGAGTATTTGTACCGAGTGAGTCTATGCGTAAATTTCGAATCTTGGGGATGATCTTTAGGGTGATCTTTGAATATCGACCGGTTTCACCTACCGACTTGAAACCTCCACAGCTCGTTACTAGTGCCCTTAGCTGCCATCCCTGCGAGTTTGGTAAGCATCGTCATAATTCCATAAAAAAAGCAATTCTCTATCTACTAGTGGGTGGCGTGGACAAAACATTACCTGGTAGCGGACAGTACCTGCGTGGATATATAAATATTTTATTACTGGTGAGCGATGAGGAGACCATTACCGCAGAAAGTCCGAATACCGATAATAATACGGCTACCGTATGCCAAACTAATGTTTTGAAACTTTATTAAACTCTGTGTTACCAAGGTTTGAACCCGTTCACACCATCATATCGTGATATACATGGATCCGCGCACAGTACTACGCTATATTAATGATATTCGTGTTTTAAAAAATTCCAAAATCCGTAAAAGATCAACCCTTCGACCGATCGTCTTGAAAATTGTACACATCGTAGCGAGTACCCTAAGCTACCGTCCCTGTGCATTTGGCGAGCGTGACATCAATATCACGTGGTCAGGGATCTCATTGTGCATTGTTGGTCTACCGCGGGATTCATCCGGTAAATGAACAAAGTTCTCAACGGGGGGGTACCTCTCGATTTTTTGGCGAAAAAACGACCATCCCCCGATCATCCCTAGCTATTGCGACCCTGGGAAGGAACATTTAGACTCTGTGTTACCAAGGTTTGAACCCGTTCACACCATCATATCGTGATATACGATTACCTCTGAGAGATAACTAAATCCTTCAATATAAGTCGTATAGTTATGAAATCTTCTATATTATATATTTTTTTTTTTTTTTAAATTCAATTAACTTTTACATTGTAATAGAACTTGTTCGGTTAACTTACAACTTTAAAGAAGTATTAGAGACACCTAAAAGAAAACGGGAGATAATGATGGAGAAGGAGGATGGTGATGGAGACGATCAATTCGGCGAGGAAGAAGTAAGACAAGCAATTACGAAGATGAGAAGGGCAAAAACCCGTATCCGGGGTACTTTTGACCCCCCCCCCCCCCCCCAAAGTTTTTCCGGAAAAACTCAGCATGTCGTCTGACGTTTCTTAAACTTCGAGATTTTTATTGTTTGGAGGCCCGTGATGAAATTCGGCGTCTTGTGTCGAGACCGTACGAGCCGTTTTTAACCGTCTTCGGGGGGTGTCAAAAATTTAAAAACAGTCGTGTTTCATGTTTTTTTCTCGGTCAGGTTTCAACCTGGGTGTTCCGTTTCACCACCGAAAATTTTGTTTCGAGGCCCTCTAAACGGTCCCCCGTATCCGGGGTACATTTGACCCCCCCCCCTCAAAGTTTTTCCGGACAAACTCAGCATGTCGTCTGACGTTTCTTAAACTTCGAGATTTTTATTGTTTGGAGGCCCGTGATGAAATTCGGCGGCTTGTGTCGAGACCGTACGAGCCGTTTTTAACCGTCTTCGGGGGGGTCAAAAATTTAAAAACAGTAATTTTTCGTGTTTTTTGGCAGAAACACTTGGATTTTGGGCGGTCCGAGCCGTTTTTTTAGTCGTATTTTATAGACCACTTTGCCCCGAATCCAACGGCACCGACAGCGAGGTGATCCGACTTTTGGTTGTGGAGTTATGATTTTTAGTTTATTTTTTTTACTCGGAAAATTGATTGAGCGCATGCATTTTTGGTTTTTTTTTCCCCATCGATCGCTACCGACCTCTAGAACCTGACTATTTGGCGTACGGGAAATCGAAAAGCCTCTATGGTCCGAGTACGTACGACCTTTATTTCGTCCGTAATCTGCGTAACAAAAAGTTGAAAAACGATTTACGTGTTTTTTTCGTATGACCAGTCGTTTTATTACGGTATACGTATGCATAACGTTTGAATAAATGCGAGAAATACTGACTTGCTGCGGTGTATAGCTTCTCCTCGCCAACCATCGCAAGAGTTAATCTTATAATCAATTCTAGAGGATATCAGACTATCAGAGTATTTACTCTTTCCAGGAACATATTTTTTATACCTGTAGGGATTATGGTTATTTTTTAATAATTTTTTTTAAATAACTCACCCGGCAGTTCTGTAAATTTCTAATTCAGAAATTAATTAAAACTCTAATAATAGGACTACCGACTTGAAACCATCATTGTTTCATTGCAAATGTTCCTGGCTCCCATCCCTGCTAGTTTCGTGTAAAAATTTCAAAAACCCCGTATGCACCGAGCTGACGGCCGGTGTCTGTCCGATCGCACGGAATTCACCCGGCAGTTCTTTAAATTTCTAATTCAGGAATTAATTAAAACTCTTATAAAAGTACTACCGACTTGAAACCTTCACTGCAATATTGCAAATGTTCTTGGCTACCATAGCCTGGTGTGAGGGTCGACAGAGTGATTCCGAATGGTGCCGGGTGAGTCTAAGTATATGCAGGTAGAGTGTAGGTTTATGCCGGGTAAGTCTCCACATAGGCCAGGTGAGTATTTGTACCGAGTGAGTCTATGCGTAAATTTCGAATCTTGGGGATGATCTTTAGGGTGATCTTTGAATATCGACCGGTTTCACCTACCGACTTGAAACCTCCACAGCTCGTTACTAGTGCCCTTAGCTGCCATCCCTGCGAGTTTGGTAAGCATCGTCATAATTCCATAAAAAAAGCAATTCTCTATCTACTAGTGGGTGGCGTGGACAAAACATTACCTGGTAGCGGACAGTACCTGCGTGGATATATAAATATTTTATTACTGGTGAGCGATGAGGAGACCATTACCGCAGAAAGTCCGAATACCGATAATAATACGGCTACCGTATGCCAAACTAATGTTTTGAAACTTTATTAAACTCTGTGTTACCAAGGTTTGAACCCGTTCACACCATCATATCGTGATATACATGGATCCGCGCACAGTACTACGCTATATTAATGATATTCGTGTTTTAAAAAATTCCAAAATCCGTAAAAGATCAACCCTTCGACCGATCGTCTTGAAAATTGTACACATCGTAGCGAGTACCCTAAGCTACCGTCCCTGTGCATTTGGCGAGCGTGACATCAATATCACGTGGTCAGGGATCTCATTGTGCATTGTTGGTCTACCGCGGGATTCATCCGGTAAATGAACAAAGTTCTCAACGGGGGGGTACCTCTCGATTTTTTGGCGAAAAAACGACCATCCCCCGATCATCCCTAGCTATTGCGACCCTGGGAAGGAACATTTAGACTCTGTGTTACCAAGGTTTGAACCCGTTCACACCATCATATCGTGATATACGATTACCTCTGAGAGATAACTAAATCCTTCAATATAAGTCGTATAGTTATGAAATCTTCTATATTATATATTTTTTTTTTTTTTTAAATTCAATTAACTTTTACATTGTAATAGAACTTGTTCGGTTAACTTACAACTTTAAAGAAGTATTAGAGACACCTAAAAGAAAACGGGAGATAATGATGGAGAAGGAGGATGGTGATGGAGACGATCAATTCGGCGAGGAAGAAGTAAGACAAGCAATTACGAAGATGAGAAGGGCAAAAACCCGTATCCGGGGTACTTTTGACCCCCCCCCCCCCCCCCAAAGTTTTTCCGGAAAAACTCAGCATGTCGTCTGACGTTTCTTAAACTTCGAGATTTTTATTGTTTGGAGGCCCGTGATGAAATTCGGCGTCTTGTGTCGAGACCGTACGAGCCGTTTTTAACCGTCTTCGGGGGGTGTCAAAAATTTAAAAACAGTCGTGTTTCATGTTTTTTTCTCGGTCAGGTTTCAACCTGGGTGTTCCGTTTCACCACCGACAATTTTGTTTCGAGGCCCTCTAAACGGTCCCCAGTATCCGGGGTACTTTTGACCCCCCCCCCCCCCCTCAAAGTTTTTCCGGAAAAACTCAGCATGTCGTCTGACGTTTCTTAAACTTCGAGATTTTTATTGTTTGGAGGCCCGTGATGAAATTCGGCGTCTTGTGTCGAGACCGTACGAGCCGTTTTTAACCGTCTTCGGGGGGTGTCAAAAATTTAAAAACAGTCGTGTTTCATGTTTTTTTCTCGGTCAGGTTTCAACCTGGGTGTTCCGTTTCACCACCGAAAATTTTGTTTCGAGGCCCTCTAAACGGTCCCCCGTATCCGGGGTACATTTGACCCCCCCCCCCTCAAAGTTTTTCCGGACAAACTCAGCATGTCGTCTGACGTTTCTTAAACTTCGAGATTTTTATTGTTTGGAGGCCCGTGATGAAATTCGGCGTCTTGTGTCGAGACCGTACGAGCCGTTTTTAACCGTCTTCGGGGGGGTCAAAAATTTAAAAACAGTAATTTTTCGTGTTTTTTGGCAGAAACACTTGGATTTTGGGCGGTCCGAGCCGTTTTTTTAGTCGTATTTTATAGACCACTTTGCCCCGAATCCAACGGCACCGACAGCGAGGTGATCCGACTTTTGGTTGTGGAGTTATGATTTTTAGTTTATTTTTTTTACTCGGAAAATTGATTGAGCGCATGCATTTTTGGTTTTTTTTTCCCCATCGATCGCTACCGACCTCTAGAACCTGACTATTTGGCGTACGGGAAATCGAAAAGCCTCTATGGTCCGAGTACGTACGACCTTTATTTCGTCCGTAATCTGCGTAACAAAAAGTTGAAAAACGATTTACGTGTTTTTTTCGTATGACCAGTCGTTTTATTACGGTATACGTATGCATAACGTTTGAATAAATGCGAGAAATACTGACTTGCTGCGGTGTATAGCTTCTCCTCGCCAACCATCGCAAGAGTTAATCTTATAATCAATTCTAGAGGATATCAGACTATCAGAGTATTTACTCTTTCCAGGAACATATTTTTTATACCTGTAGGGATTATGGTTATTTTTTAATAATTTTTTTTTAAATAACTCACCCGGCAGTTCTGTAAATTTCTAATTCAGAAATTAATTAAAACTCTAATAATAGGACTACCGACTTGAAACCTTCATTGTTTCATTGCAAATGTTCCTGGCTCCCATCCCTGCTAGTTTCGTGTAAAAATATCAAAAACCCCGTATGCACCGAGCTGACGGCCGGTGTCTGTCCGATCGCACGGAATTCACCCGGCAGTTCTTTAAATTTCTAATTCAGGAATTAATTAAAACTCTTATAAAAGTACTACCGACTTGAAACCTTCACTGCAATATTGCAAATGTTCTTGGCTACCATAGCCTGGTGTGAGGGTCGACAGAGTGAGTCCGAATGGTGCCGGGTGAGTCTAAGTATATGCAGGTAGAGTGTAGGTTTATGCCGGGTAAGTCTCCACATAGGCCAGGTGAGTATTTGTACCGAGTGAGTCTATGCGTAAATTTCGAATCTTGGGGATGATCTTTAGGGTGATCTTTGAATATCGACCGGTTTCACCTACCGACTTGAAACCTCCACAGCTCGTTACTAGTACCCTTAGCTACCATCCCTATATTAGCCCGTTATTTGGACTTGTTGTTCTCAAAAATAATAAGGGATGATAGTAGAGGTAACGAGGAATGCACTCATGCCATTTTCATTCTTGATATGATTAATCAGATATGCCCCAGTTCAAAAAGTCGTATAAAATCAGGGTTTTGACTTAGAGTCCCTGATTACGCCGTCCAGGACTTATATCTGAGAAAATGATTTTTATAATTGCAGCCCGGCGGGAAATATCATACTTAGCAGCCGGACGGCCGTCCTAGGTACTTATTAATATAATTAATATAATATAGTGAACAAAAACACTACAGAACGATAGTAAATGCACTCAGGAATGCACTCATACCACATACTATATTATATTAATTATATTACATCGATGTTTTTATACAGATGTACGTAAAAATTACGTAAAAATAAATTTAATCATTAAGTGAAATTTTAGCCCCTCGTGACCTACGTTTTTTCTCAACTAATCTTATAGAACATGACCCGGGGAGCATTTTTGATCCTCGGGTAGGGTGTCGAGAAATCGATATTTACGGAGAAAAATATTTTTTTTGACTCATATGTTCTGAACATGGGGGGGGGGATTGAGCACGGGGTATTAATTTCCCCTTAAATTTGAAAGCGGCAAACTACTCAGCGAGTCGTGCTCTATAGAATTCAATTGTTAAATTCCAACATATCACAAAGTAAACGACCCTTGTATTCCGGGGGTATGTAGAAACAGACCGGTATCGTATACTATAATTATTACTATTATTACTATACGGTACTGGTCTGTTTCTACATACCCCCGGAATACAAGGGTCGTTTACTTTGTGATATGTTTAAATTTAACACTTGAATTCTATAGAGCACGATAAGCTGAAGAGTTTGCCGCTTTCAAATTTCAGGGGAAATTAATTCTTCGTGCTCGATACCCCCCCTTTAAGTTCAGGACATATGAGTCAAAAAAAAATTTTTTCTCCGTAAGTAACGACTTCTCGACACTCTACCTAAGGACCAAAAATGCTCCCCGGGTCATGTTCTATAAGATTAGTTGAGAAAAAACGTAGGTCACGAGGGGCTAAAATTTCACATAATGATTAAATTGATTTTTACGTAATCTTTACGTACATCTGTATAAAAACATCGATGTAATATAATTAATATAATATAGTATGTGGTATGAGTGCATTCCTGAGTGCATTTACTATCGTTCTGTAGTGTTTTTGTTCACTATATTATATTAATTATATTAATAAGTACCTAGGACGGCCGTCCGGCTGCTAAGTATGATATTTCCCGCCGGGGTGCAATTATAAAAATCATTTTTCAAGTTATAAGTCCTGGACGGCGTAATTCTAAGTTGTTAACTTTGAAACTTTTACACCGTGTAGCCGACGTGTATACCAATCGATAGATATCACCAATCCGTATTAACCGTTATTTTCCTGTAACCCGTATTTTTGATATTGTTAAGTGGGGCAGTTTAGCGAGCGAGGGGATTCGCCGAACGCTGTTTATGATTTCTTGGATATCCTCATCATCGTCATCGATGTATTTCCACGGAGTTTCCACTGTTTTTCTTCCTTTTTCTACCGAGTGAGTCTATGCGTAAATTTCGAATCTTGGGGATGATCTTTA
Source organism: Macrosiphum euphorbiae (assembly GCA_949089665.1). NCBI lineage: Eukaryota > Metazoa > Arthropoda > Insecta > Hemiptera > Aphididae > Macrosiphum > Macrosiphum euphorbiae. The sequence continues at coordinate 47,574,412 of CARXXK010000002.1, read as the reverse complement.
GGGTGATCATTGAATATCGACCGGTTTAACCTACCGACTTGAAACCACCACAGCTCGTTACTAGTGCCCTTAGCTGCCATCCCTGCGAGTTTGGTAAGCATCGTCATAATTCCATAAAAAAAGCAATTCTCTATCTACTAGTGGGTGGCGTGGACAAAACATTACCTGGTAGCGGACAGTACCTGCGTGGATATATAAATATTTTATTACTGGTGAGCGATGAGGAGACCATTACCGCAGAAAGTCCGAATACCGATAATAATACGGCTACCGTATGCCAAACTAATGTTTTGAAACTTTATTAAACTCTGTGTTACCAAGGTTTGAACCCGTTCACAAAATCATATCGTGATATACATGGATCCGCGCACAGTACTACGCTATATTAATGATATTCGTGTTTTAAAAAATTCCAAAATCCGTAAAAGATCAACCCTTCGACCGATCGTCTTGAAAATTGTACACATCGTAGCGAGTACCCTAAGCTACCGTCCCTGTGCATTTGGCGAGCGTGACATCAATATCACGTGGTCAGGGATCTCATTGTGCATTGTTGGTCTACCGCGGGATTCATCCGGTAAATGAACAAAGTTCTCAACGGGGGGGTACCTCTCGATTTTTTGGCGAAAAAACGACCATCCCCCGATCATCCCTAGCTATTGCGACCCTGGGAAGGAACATTTAGACTCTGTGTTACCAAGGTTTGAACCCGTTCACACCATCATATCGTGATATACGATTACCTCTGAGAGATAACTAAATCCTTCAATATAAGTCGTATAGTTATGAAATCTTCTATATTATATTTTTTTTTTTTTTTTTAAATTCAATTAACTTTTACATTGTAATAGAACTTGTTCGGTTAACTTACAACTTTAAAGAAGTATTAGAGACACCTAAAAGAAAACGGGAGATAATGATGGAGAAGGAGGATGGTGATGGAGAAGATCAATTCGGCGAGGAAGAAGTAACACAAGCAATTACGAAGATGAGAAGGGCAAAAACCCGTATCCGGGGTACTTTTGACCCCCCCCCTCAAAGTTTTTCCGGAAAAACTCAGCATGTCGTCTGACGTTTCTTAAACTTCTAGATTTTTATTGTTTGGAGGCCCGTGATGAAATTCGGCGTCTTGTGTCGAGACCGTACGAGCCGTTTTTAACCGTCTTCGGGGGGGTCAAAAATTTAAAAACAGTGATTTTTCGTGTTTTTTGGCAGAAACACTTGGATTTTGGGCGGTCCGAGCCGTTTTTTTAGTCGTATTTTATAGACCACTTTGCCCCGAATCCAACGGCACCGACAGCGAGGTGATCCGACTTTTGGTTGTGGAGTTATGATTTTTAGTTTATTTTTTTTACTCGGAAAATTGATTGAGCGCATGCATTTTTGGTTTTTTTTTCCCCATCGATCGCTACCGACCTCTAGAACCTGACTATTTGGCGTACGGGAAATCGAAAAGCCTCTATGGTCCGAGTACGTACGACCTTTATTTCGTCCGTAATCTGCGTAACACAAAGTTGAAAAACGATTTACGTGTTTTTTTCGTATGACCAGTCGTTTTATTACGGTATACGTATGCATAACGTTTGAATAAATGCGAGAAATACTGACTTGCTGCGGTGTATAGCTTCTCCTCGCCAACCATCGCAAGAGTTAATCTTATAATCAATTCTAGAGGATATCAGACTATCAGAGTATTTACTCTTTCCAGGAACATATTTTTTATACCTGTAGGGATTATGGTTATTTTTTAATAATTTTTTTTTAAATAACTCACCCGGCAGTTCTGTAAATTTCTAATTCAGAAATTAATTAAAACTCTAATAATAGGACTACCGACTTGAAACCTTCATTGTTTCATTGCAAATGTTCCTGGCTCCCATCCCCGCTAGTTTCGTGTAAAAATATCAAAAACCCCGTATGCACCGAGCTGACGGCCGGTGTCTGTCCGATCGCACGGAATTCACCCGGCAGTTCTGTAAATTTCTAATTCAGAAATTAATTAAAACTCTTATAAAAGTACTACCGACTTGAAACCTTCACTGCAATATTGCAAATGTTCTTGGCTACCATAGCCTGGTGTGAGGGTCGACAGAGTGAGTCCGAATGGTGCCGGGTGAGTCTAAGTATATGCAGGTAGAGTGTAGGTTTATGCCGGGTAAGTCTCCACATAGGCCAGGTGAGTATTTGTACCGAGTGAGTCTATGCGTAAATTTCGAATCTTGGGGATGATCTTTAGGGTGATCTTTGAATATCGACCGGTTTCACCTACCGACTTGAAACCTCCACAGCTCGTTACTAGTGCCCTTAGCTGCCATCCCTGCGAGTTTGGTAAGCATCGTCATAATTCCATAAAAAAAGCAATTCTCTATCTACTAGTGGGTGGCGTGGACAAAACATTACCTGGTAGCGGACAGTACCTGCGTGGATATATAAATATTTTATTACTGGTGAGCGATGAGGAGACCATTACCGCAGAAAGTCCGAATACCGATAATAATACGGCTACCGTATGCCAAACTAATGTTTTGAAACTTTATTAAACTCTGTGTTACCAAGGTTTGAACCCGTTCACACCATCATATCGTGATATACATGGATCCGCGCACAGTACTACGCTATATTAATTATATTCGTGTTTTAAAAAATTCCAAAATCCGTAAAAGATCAACCCTTCGACCGATCGTCTTGAAAATTGTACACATCGTAGCGAGTACCCTAAGCTACCGTCCCTGTGCATTTGGCGAGCGTGACATCAATATCACGTGGTCAGGGATCTCATTGTGCATTGTTGGTCTACCGCGGGATTCATCCGGTAAATGAACAAAGTTCTCAACGGGGGGGTACCTCTCGATTTTTTGGCGAAAAAACGACCATCCCCCGATCATCCCTAGCTATTGCGACCCTGGGAAGGAACATTTAGACTCTGTGTTACCAAGGTTTGAACCCGTTCACACCATCATATCGTGATATACGATTACCTCTGAGAGATAACTAAATCCTTCAATATAAGTCGTATAGTTATGAAATCTTCTATATTATATTTTTTTTTTTTTTTTAAATTCAATTAACTTTTACATTGTAATAGAACTTGTTCGGTTAACTTACAAGTCGGTAGTCCTATTATTAGAGTTTTAATTAATTTCTGAATTAGAAATTTACAGAACTGCCGGGTGAGTTATTTAAAATATCGGACTCGCACGGATAAGTAGATATAGACTCACCCGGCACATTATATAGACTCACCGGCACATTATATAGACTCACCCGGCACAATATATAGACTCACCCGGCACATTATATAGACTCCCTCGGTGCAATATATAAACTATTAATCTAAACTATATAACTATTTTATGTTTGCTGTTAAGTACGGCACTCGCGGTGTGGTTGGCATAAATACTGTCTACGGCGTGGTCAACCAGGGTTCAAACCTCAAAACTGACACAATATATTTGTTGTAGTATGTCCTTGAATTGTTGGAATAGTTTTAGTAATTCAGGGTGATCTTTGAATATCGACCGGTTTCACCTACCGACTTGAAACCTCCACAGCTCGTTACTAGTACCCTTAGCTACCATCCCTGCGAGTTTGGTAAGCATCGTAAAAAAATCATTTTTTTATTGAAGCTGTTCGGAAATATTGAAATAACGATTACAGGCCCCCAACCCTTTATTTTGATTTGAGTATATCTGGGTCGTATTTCAACCTGGGTGTTCCGTTTCACCACCGACAATTTTGTTTCGAGGCCCTCTAAACGGTCCCCAGTATCCTCTCAGCATGTCGTCTGACGTTTCTTAAACTTCGAGATTTTTATTGTTTGGAGGCCCGTGATGAAATTCGGCGTCTTGTGTCGAGACCGTACGAGCCGTTTTTAACCGTCTTCGGGGGGTGTCAAAAATTTAAAAACAGTCGTGTTTCATGTTTTTTTCTCGGTCAGGTTTCAACCTGGGTGTTCCGTTTCACCACCGAAAATTTTGTTTCGAGGCCCTCTAAACGGTCCCCCGTATCCGGGGTACATTTGACCCCCCCCCTCAAAGTTTTTCCGGACAAACTCAGCATGTCGTCTGACGTTTCTTAAACTTCGAGATTTTTATTGTTTGGAGGCCCGTGATGAAATTCGGCGTCTTGTGTCGAGACCGTACGAGCCGTTTTTAACCGTCTTCGGGGGGGTCAAAAATTTAAAAACAGTAATTTTTCGTGTTTTTTGGCAGAAACACTTGGATTTTGGGCGGTCCGAGCCGTTTTTTTAGTCGTATTTTATAGACCACTTTGCCCCGAATCTAACGGCACCGACAGCGAGGTGATCCGACTTTTGGTTGTGGAGTTATGATTTTTAGTTTATTTTTTTTACTCGGAAAATTGATTGAGCGCATGCATTTTTGGTTTTTTTTTCCCCATCGATCGCTACCGACCTCTAGAACCTGACTATTTGGCGTACGGGAAATCGAAAAGCCTCTATGGTCCGAGTACGTACGACCTTTATTTCGTCCGTAATCTGCGTAACACAAAGTTGAAAAACGATTTACGTGTTTTTTTCGTATGACCAGTCGTTTTATTACGGTATACGTATGCATAACGTTTGAATAAATGCGAGAAATACTGACTTGCTGCGGTGTATAGCTTCTCCTCGCCAACCATCGCAAGAGTTAATCTTATAATCAATTCTAGAGGATATCAGACTATCAGAGTATTTACTCTTTCCAGGAACATATTTTTTATACCTGTAGGGATTATGGTTATTTTTTAATAATTTTTTTTAAATAACTCACCCGGCAGTTCTGTAAATTTCTAAATCAGAAATTAATTAAAACTCTAATAATAGGACTACCGACTTGAAACCTTCATTGTTTCATTGCAAATGTTCCTGGCTCCCATCCCCGCTAGTTTCGTGTAAAAATATCAAAAACCCCGTATGCACCGAGCTGACGGCCGGTGTCTGTCCGATCGCACAAAATTCACCCGGCAGTTCTGTAAATTTCTAATTCAGAAATTAATTAAAACTCTTATAAAAGTACTACCGACTTGAAACCTTCACTGCAATATTGCAAATGTTCTTGGCTACCATAGCCTGGTGTGAGGGTCGACAGAGTGAGTCCGAATGGTGCCGGGTGAGTCTAAGTATATGCAGGTAGAGTGTAGGTTTATGCCGGGTAAGTCTCCACATAGGCCAGGTGAGTATTTGTACCGAGTGAGTCTATGCGTAAATTTCGAATCTTGGGGATGATCTTTAGGGTGATCTTTGAATATCGACCGGTTTCACCTACCGACTTGAAACCTCCACAGCTCGTTACTAGTGCCCTTAGCTGCCATCCCTGCGAGTTTGGTAAGCATCGTCATAATTCCATAAAAAAAGCAATTCTCTATCTACTAGTGGGTGGCGTGGACAAAACATTACCTGGTAGCGGACAGTACCTGCGTGGATATATAAATATTTTATTACTGGTGAGCGATGAGGAGACCATTACCGCAGAAAGTCCGAATACCGATAATAATACGGCTACCGTATGCCAAACTAATGTTTTGAAACTTTATTAAACTCTGTGTTACCAAGGTTTGAACCCGTTCACACCATCATATCGTGATATACATGGATCCGCGCACAGTACTACGCTATATTAATTATATTCGTGTTTTAAAAAATTCCAAAATCCGTAAAAGATCAACCCTTCGACCGATCGTCTTGAAAATTGTACACATCGTAGCGAGTACCCTAAGCTACCGTCCCTGTGCATTTGGCGAGCGTGACATCAATATCACGTGGTCAGGGATCTCATTGTGCATTGTTGGTCTACCGCGGGATTCATCCGGTAAATGAACAAAGTTCTCAACGGGGGGGTACCTCTCGATTTTTTGGCGAAAAAACGACCATCCCCCGATCATCCCTAGCTATTGCGACCCTGGGAAGGAACATTTAGACTCTGTGTTACCAAGGTTTGAACCCGTTCACACCATCATATCGTGATATACGATTACCTCTGAGAGATAACTAAATCCTTCAATATAAGTCGTATAGTTATGAAATCTTCTATATTATATTTTTTTTTTTTTTTTAAATTCAATTAACTTTTACATTGTAATAGAACTTGTTCGGTTAACTTACAAGTCGGTAGTCCTATTATTAGAGTTTTAATTAATTTCTGAATTAGAAATTTACAGAACTGCCGGGTGAGTTATTTAAAATATCGGACTCGCACGGATAAGTAGATATAGACTCACCCGGCACATTATATAGACTCACCGGCACATTATATAGACTCACCCGGCACAATATATAGACTCACCCGGCACATTATATAGACTCCCTCGGTGCAATATATAAACTATTAATCTAAACTATATAACTATTTTATGTTTGCTGTTAAGTACGGTACTCGCGGTGTGGTTGGCATAAATACTGTCTACGGCGTGGTCAACCAGGGTTCAAACCTCAAAACTGACACAATATATTTGTTGTAGTATGTCCTTGAATTGTTGGAATAGTTTTAGTAATTCAGGGTGATCTTTGAATATCGACCGGTTTCACCTACCGACTTGAAACCTCCACAGCTCGTTACTAGTACCCTTAGCTACCATCCCTGCGAGTTTGGTAAGCATCGTAAAAAAATCATTTTTTTATTGAAGCTGTTCGGAAATATTGAAATAACGATTACAGGCCCCCAACCCTTTATTTTGATTTGAGTATATCTGGGTCGTATTTCAACCTGGGTGTTCCGTTTCACCACCGACAATTTTGTTTCGAGGCCCTCTAAACGGTCCCCAGTATCCTCTCAGCATGTCGTCTGACGTTTCTTAAACTTCGAGATTTTTATTGTTTGGAGGCCCGTGATGAAATTCGGCGTCTTGTGTCGAGACCGTACGAGCCGTTTTTAACCGTCTTCGGGGGGTGTCAAAAATTTAAAAACAGTCGTGTTTCATGTTTTTTTCTCGGTCAGGTTTCAACCTGGGTGTTCCGTTTCACCACCGAAAATTTTGTTTCGAGGCCCTCTAAACGGTCCCCCGTATCCGGGGTACATTTGACCCCCCCCCTCAAAGTTTTTCCGGACAAACTCAGCATGTCGTCTGACGTTTCTTAAACTTCGAGATTTTTATTGTTTGGAGGCCCGTGATGAAATTCGGCGTCTTGTGTCGAGACCGTACGAGCCGTTTTTAACCGTCTTCGGGGGGGTCAAAAATTTAAAAACAGTAATTTTTCGTGTTTTTTGGCAGAAACACTTGGATTTTGGGCGGTCCGAGCCGTTTTTTTAGTCGTATTTTATAGACCACTTTGCCCCGAATCTAACGGCACCGACAGCGAGGTGATCCGACTTTTGGTTGTGGAGTTATGATTTTTAGTTTATTTTTTTTACTCGGAAAATTGATTGAGCGCATGCATTTTTGGTTTTTTTTTCCCCATCGATCGCTACCGACCTCTAGAACCTGACTATTTGGCGTACGGGAAATCGAAAAGCCTCTATGGTCCGAGTACGTACGACCTTTATTTCGTCCGTAATCTGCGTAACAAAAAGTTGAAAAACGATTTAAGTGTTTTTTTCGTATGACCAGTCGTTTTATTACGGTATACGTATGCATAACGTTTGAATAAATGCGAGAAATACTGACTTGCTGCGGTGTATAGCTTCTCCTCGCCAACCATCGCAAGAGTTAATATTATAATCAATTCTAGAGGATATCAGACTATCAGAGTATTTACTCTTTCCAGGAACATATTTTTTATACCTGTAGGGATTATGGTTATTTTTTAATAATTTTTTTTTAAATAACTCACCCGGCAGTTCTGTAAATTTCTAATTCAGAAATTAATTAAAACTCTCATAATAGGACTACCGACTTGAAACCTTCATTGTTTCATTGCAAATGTTCCTGGCTCCCATCCCTGCTAGTTTCGTGTAAAAATATCAAAAACCCCGTATGCACCGAGCTGACGGCCGGTGTCTGTCCGATCGCACGGAATTCACCCGGCAGTTCTGTAAATTTCTAATTCAGAAATTAATTAAAACTCTAATAATAGGACTACCGACTTGAAACCTTCATTGTTTCATTGCAAATGTTCCTGGCTCCCATCCCTGCTAGTTTCGTGTAAAAATATCAAAAACCCCGTATGCACCGAGCTGACGGCCGGTGTCTGTCCGATCGCACGGAATTCACCTGGCAGTTCTGTAAATTTCTAATTCAGAAATTAATTAAAACTCTTATAAAAGTACTACCGACTTGAAACCTTCACTGCAATATTGCAAATGTTCTTGGCTACCATAGCCTGGTGTGAGGGTCGACAGAGTGAGTCCGAATGGTGCCGGGTGAGTCTAAGTATATGCAGGTAGAGTGTAGGTTTATGCCGGGTAAGTCTCCACATAGGCCAGGTGAGTATTTGTACCGAGTGAGTCTATGCGTAAATTTCGAATCTTGGGGATGATCTTTAGGGTGATCTTTGAATATCGACCGGTTTCACCTACCGACTTGAAACCTCCACAGCTCGTTACTAGTACCCTTAGCTACCATCCCCATATTAGCCCGTTATTTGGACTTGTTGTTCTCAAAAATAATAAGGGATGATAGTAGAGGTAACGAGGAATGCACTCATGCCATTTTCATTCTTGATATGATTAATCAGATATGCCCCAGTTCAAAAAGTCGTATAAAATCAGGGTTTTGACTTAGAGTCCCTGATTACGCCGTCCAGGACTTATATCTGAGAAAATGATTTTTATAATTGCAGCCCGGCGGGAAATATCATACTTAGCAGCCGGACGGCCGTCCTAGGTACTTATTAATATAATTAATATAATATAGTGAACAAAAACACTACAGAACGATAGTAAATGCACTCAGGAATGCACTCATACCACATACTATATTATATTAATTATATTACATCGATGTTTTTATACAGATGTACGTAAAAATAAATTTAATCATTAAGTGAAATTTTAGCCCCTCGTGACCTACGTTTTTTCTCAACTAATCTTATAGAACATGACCCGGGGAGCATTTTTGATCCTCGGGTAGGGTGTCGAGAAATCGATATTTACGGAGAAAAATATTTTTTTTGACTCATATGTTCTGAACATGGGGGGGGGGATTGAGCACGGGGTATTAATTTCCCCTTAAATTTGAAAGCGGCAAACTACTCAGCGAGTCGTGCTCTATAGGATTCAATTGTTAAATTCCAACATATCACAAAGTAAACGACCCTTGTATTCCGGGGGTATGTAGAAACAGACCGGTAGCGTATACTATAATTATTACTATTATTACTATAGGTACGGTATTAATTATTCTTAATCAAGCGAAATCTAACATAGTTAGTATAGAACAGTATAAAAATATATTTGACGAATTAAAGTTTTCAGATTTTATTGGTGAGTAATTATTTCATAATATTATAAATGAAAATAAATAAAACTAAAAGATAGCACTATACTCCGAATATGGTTGATATCGATTTTTATTTTGACTGGAAACATCTGTGGAAATATGTAGGGCCCCGCATCCGTGGAAATATAAATGGAGACGCATCCGTGGAAAATAGAGACGGAGACGCATTATAGTATTCTAATGGATTTTCTTGGTATGGGCCAGCATGTTTAATTTCTTGAAATTATCTATGGCACATATTTTCATAGTCATGACACGACTTACAGTCCGCGTTACAGTCCGCATTACACCTTGATACAGTACAGTTAATCTTCATCATGGACGACAGAGTTGTTTTGTGTTATATGGATTTTCTGTGCGACGAATTCACGACCGATGTGTACCATAAAAAAATTAAAACGATGATACGGGAAAACAAGAGGAGAATATATATCGATATAAACGACGTACGTAAGTACAACATTGTTAGAGCAAATGCATTGTTAAACAATTTTTTGGTAGAAGAGGTAGCACTTAAGCGTACCATTAAAGAATGTGTCCAATGCATAGACCCATCTTATGCAAATAAACACGATGAGTTTTTTGTTGGCTTTTATGGTGCGTTTGGCTCGAATCATGTTACGCCTAGGACCTTAAGGTGCAAGTTTTTAGGCCGGTTAGTTTGTGTGGATGGGGTTGTAGCAATGACGTAAGCTATGACACTAGATTACTATGACACTAGACACTATCATAACACTATAGTTAATATTATATTTGAATTATTTTGACTTCAGTACTATAACAAATATGGGCATAAATGATGCTGATACGTCAAATGCGTCTACTACGGACGAAATTGAACCTGAAGACCAACAAATCATACAAAACGACGAAGAACAAACAGAAAATATTATGTCCGATTTGCCATCAAGTTCATATTGCAGTTCATAAAAGACGATAAGATTTCTGTTATTTTATCCAAACGATCAAAGGAAACGAAGGATACCATACTATGCATTCAAGAACAAAATAAATTGTTGGCTACAAGCATGAAAAACCTGTGTGAAGAGGATGAAATTGATATATTTTTTAAAAGTATTGCAATGACGGTTAAAAAAATGCCACAGCAAGCGATCAAAGAAGCTAAACTTAAGACACTTACGTTGATCACTGAAATAGATGACAAATATTCAACTCGTCCAACACTACCGTATCAAATACCACCACATGTACCAATGTCAACTGAGTTCACCAGCCAGCTCATACAGTACCTCAACATAAACATCACAAGGGTTTTTGCCGTTCAATTATGGTGACGAGTCTAATGCTTAACCTTTGCATTTTTTTCAATTTTAAATAGTTGGTGCTTATAATAAGTTTAACAGTTACTTACATTTTATTTACTTTTGTTATATTTTAAAATTCACTTGTTTTTATTCAATATTGTTTGTTGATTTTATTTAGAAACAATAAATTAACCAAAAGACTGGTTTAAATAAAAATATATTTAGTTGTTATTTTGAAAAAGTTATATTACTACTATAAGGTACTTATTTATAGGTTATTTTGTAGCTCTATAGTATATTATCATTTAAATACGTCTATTAATATAAAAATGAGAATTAATATCAAGTCATAGTATATTATTTAGTTTAGATGGTTTTTCTGAATATAAATAGGTACAGACTACAGACTACAGAATATAATATTATAATGTTAGAAACTAGAATCATAATCTATAATAATAAAACACATTTTTCGTGGGTAAACACAAACATATTTATTACAAGTTTGTAATAATAATTAAGTATAATAAATAATAATAATGACAATTTAAAATATAATATGGGTGAATATAATAATACTATGAAACTATAATCTAATTTTCATGTTTGCCACGTTGCAGCTCCTTCGTTAACAAAATACTCTTTAAAAATGTCTCTCACTGTACTTAAAAATCCACCTTCTCTGGCCAAAGACGTCATGTTAGCATTAAGAGGTTCTTCTGAATCCAATTGATAAAATACCTTTCCATTGTTTTGTAAATATGCGTCTCGTAACATATTATGTAAACAACATGCTACGATTATCAAGTCATCACATGTTGTTGTATTTAAATTAATGGGTTGAAAAAATACTCTGAATACTTTACTTAATAGTCCGAAAGCATTCTCCGTAACTCGTCTAGCACGGCTGAGTCGATAATTGAATATTGTTTTTTTACCGTCTCCTTTAGCTGACTTTTGCGAAAAGGGGTCTTAAAATATGTTTGTGCAGTCTGAAAGCCTGATCATCAAGTATGACGTGTGGAACTTTTATGTCAGTACCAGGAAGTGCACAATCCGCAGGGAATCCAAATGTACAATTCAATATTTGTTGCCCCATATTGGATTTCAAAAAAATTCCACTATCCTTTTCTCCCAAACGATCCAACATCAATAGCTATAAATTTATAGTTTGCGTCCACCATAGCCAACAAAACGACAGAAAAATATTCTTTATAATTAAAAAATAAAGAACCTGAATTACTTGGGCATTGGATTCTAACGTGCTTTCCGTCAATAGCGAGTATACAGTTAGGAAAATTCCACTTCTGATAAAATTCATCTGCTTTAGTCTTGAAGTCAACTTTACATGGGTCAGGCAAAAATAGTGGCATTAATTTTTGTTTCATAATTGCTAAAGTTTCTCTCACTATAATGCTAATATAACTGTGGGAAATACGAAAAGAAAATGCCAAAGATCGGAAAGATTCTCCTGTTGCTAGAAACCTAAAAAAAAAAAATAAAGAAATTGTAATAAATAACTGGTATACTTATGAAAATAACCAAAGTTACTCCTAATTAAACTGATTAAATTTTTTTTTAATATAATTTCTTTATAAAAATAATTAATATTTAAATATTTTAGTTTCTGAGCATGAATGTAATGTATTGTGTCTGTCATCACCACTTGGGGCATTCATTTACGATTTTAGTTATTTATTTGTTACTTAATAATATTATTCGTAGGTCTAGAAAGTTTATAAGTAGGTATTATGATATATTTTATACACAGAATGATATTTTCAAAAAAAATTAATTTAACCTACCGTATTACTAATAGAAAAAATAATCATTTTAATAGGAATAATACCTATCATATTATAATATACTTCATAGGTTGTGTATGCTGACAGAGTGTTATTGCTCAGAATCGTTTTTCGTATACCTACAATGATTTTATATCATTGAATTCAAATGTACCCATCATCATCTACTACTTATAGGATTGATACTTAACTATTTTGTATATCATCATTATTTATAAATATATTAGTAACCAATTTTAAGATTTATAAAATTGTATATTAGGTTAGGTACTAATAAATACATTTTTTTAAATCGTCGTCTAATTTATTATATTTCTAAATATCAAATTTTACCTCAAAGTAAGGGCTAGTTTTTCCTCTGGAGATATTGACTCAGGTACACGTAATGTCGGTTTCTTTGTTATTTCTTCTTGAACCAAAGATAAAATAAAATTGAACTGTTTTCGATTTAGACAAAGAAATTCCCGAAATTTTTCATCGTCATTAATAAGATGTCCACCAATCAAATTTTTAAAGAATCCTTCAGAGTCCCTCGTGGAAAACAAACTGTTAAAAGGTTTTCTTTTTTTTGGGATAATGTTCATAAGTAACTCATATTCCATTTCTTCATCACGAAGTAACAACTCACAAATAGTATTATTATTATTAATAATACCTACTGTTCAAAATTAAATTTTGATTCATTTTGAAAAAATAAAAAAATCAGAACTTATATGTGGAAACTACGTGCGGAAGAGACAACGGTCACAGTGGTTATGATTTAATTTTGTAAAATCAAACTAAAAGAGTGGGATAAAATAATAAAATTTATGGCGTCCGACGCTACAGAGAAAACAGGGTAAACGCTGAGTCCAGACTCTGCAGGGAACCGTACCTTGAGGCTAAAAAAATTGGCTGCATACGAACTGAGTCCCAGTATAACCTTTTATGACGAATTGAGTCCCGGGTTGTTTTAGGGTATATACCAATTGAGTCCAGTGAAATTGTAGGTATAATACTAATTTAGTCCATGTTTTAATACTAACTGAGTCCCGTAAAATTTAAAAAAAAAACATTTTCCTTCCCATTTTTACAGACTTAGGATTGTCTGTAACAAAAAATTCTACAGGTATGGTTAAAAATGTTTTATTTTCTTAAATATTGTATAATATAAATATATAATAATGTAGGGGTATAATATAATATGAATAATTTGTGTATAATTAAATAAATGTAGATAATGATAAAATAACATTTTTATATTGGTAAGAATTTATGGGATAAGCATTGTACCATATTCAAATCTACTTATTGTGTTCGATTGAAACAGCTGCATTTGATGGCTGATTTATTTTAATTTTAATTTTAAACAATTTCTTGAATTAATTATATGAACACTTCTAATTTTTATATACGTTTCGCATTGTATATTCAACAAAATGTTTATAAATTGGTAAATGTTTGGATGTGTTGAATAAAACATTGCATTAATTTTCGAATGAAATGATTCACAACTATTGGTGGTCCTCGCCAATGAATGGCTGTGTGGCATAATTTTCGCTGTGTCTGGACTCTGGATGGTTATTTTATATTTTACTCAAAATAATCCTCGGACTCAATTCGTATACAATTAGTTTCCTAACCCCAGACTCAATTAGTATATGTCTCGTTTGTACCCGGGACTCAATTAGTATACAGTGAAAAAATTAACCGCTCACATTTCATTAGTTTTCATCATCCCATTATAAAAAATAACATTGTAAAACTTAAAACTATATTTGACTAAATTAATTTATAATAAAATTAATTATTGAATTATTTTGTTGATACCTATATTATTATTATTGTAACATTTTATTTATTTAACTATATTGTATTATTTTATATAATATTAATTCGCATTGCCTTAGTTTGGCATCCATCATACTATTATTTTATATTGATTGTTAATTTATTTTTAATATTAATAGAATTATTGTATTATTTTATATATACATTGTATTGTATTAATTATTATACTGATTATTAATTTATTTTTAATATTTAAATGAATTATTGAATTATTTTTTAGATATATTATTATTATTATAACAGGTTGACAGCAGCAGTTGCCAGGTCGAGGTAAAAATTGGTAGGTGGCGGAATCGATAGGTTGTTTTTAGACTACCTGAACTGGCGGAGTCGATACTGGCGGAATCGATAGGTTCCCATTTTTATGTGACACACGCTGGTCACTTATCTCTGGGGCATTGTATATAATATTATGTAGTACTGTAGTAGAGTAAATTTAATATAATTGTTGTGATTAATACTTGGATATTGTTATATTATGTATATCATACACATATTTGGAAATGGATGTGAGAAATAAACACATAAAATGAAGGTAAATATATATACAATAATATAAATGGTCAAGGGTGATTTTTTAAGTGTGCTCACTCCCATTTTTTCTTTTAATAGTATTCATTCAAATTCTCATATTTAGAAGTGGGAGTTCCTATTTGAAAAACAGACATTTGTAATATCACAGTATCTTATATTCTTCGGCAGTACAAAAAATCTTTAGTGGAACATTTCCACCGAATACTTGAAACTAGATTATGATGAACCGTATATGCATATCCGTCAAATATATTTTTTTATTTTCTGCTACTACAAAAACCTCCATTTCAACCTCCATCTCAACTAAATAGCGTCTCGGGATACACTGACAAAGTGACAAATTCAATTTATAATTCAAGCCCCATACGTCCCTCATGAAATCGATTATATCGATGAGATAAATGTACATGATACTATAGGTACCTATATAATATATTATCTAGATTTATATTATTATCGTGGTATTGATTATCGTTATTACTTATTGTAGTATGTAGGTATAATCATATGGTAGATAAACTGTAGACATACTGCCACGATAAAAATTAGATAAATATAGCCATAGCCATATCCATACCACCATAATAGACAATTTTGTATTTTCGGACTTTTTGTCCGACAGTGAAAATGTACTCGGACTTTTTATCCGGGAATCAAAAAATGAATCCGGACTTTTAGTCCAACTATTTTCATTCCGGACTTTTCGTCCGGGATTCTAAATTGTCAAATACCATTCACAACATTTATATTATTTTTTCGGAAGTCAATAATTAGTATGTATGTATTTTGTTGATCTTCCTTTTTTCTACACTTATATATTGTATAAATATATTTTATTTTATAACATACTTTAATAAAATTGTTCAAATAATAAAATGTATAATTGTATTGAAATAAATCACCTTTATAAATTCAATTTTATTAATTATTTGTTACTTTTAAACTTTTAAAGTAATTACTAATTTGTATAGTTGTGTTGTAACGGTATCTAATACACTAATTATTTGATGAGATAAGTTTTAATTTTTATAAATTCTTATATTTTTAACACAATAAATAATATATATTATATAGAAATTATGTTTAAATGTTTTTGAAGAGGTTTTTATATATGTTTTATATAACATATAGGACTCGATTTTCGATATTTTATTTTCAAAATACATAAAATCGTTTTGCATTTTTTGTTTTTTGTTTTCACTTTTTTGATTTGTGAATAATTGGTATAATAAATTAAAATATCAAAAATCTAGTCCTATACGTTAACAGATTTAACTCTCCTCTATAACTTTTATAATAGGTTTTTTGCTCTAAAACCAGTCAGTTAGCCGTGTTTTTGGAACTAGAAAAATAAGTTTTTTCTCGCAGCCGCGGCTGTCACGGCAATACGATAATGCAAGGACGGTTGCAGGCATCGTAATAAATCGAGCATAATTTTATTTGGTTTTATTTCACGTCAATAATAACCCAACAAAAACACTTCGTCGAACTCCGTGTAAAAAATTGATAAGTAAAAAAAAGTTAACTTAAATTTAAAAAAATCTAGTAATTTATAATACTTAAACATTATAAAGATGTGATATCAAGAATAAATGCTAAGTAAATTCAATTTTAAATTAATTGATTATATCTCAATCATTTATTTACGTTGCGAGAATTTATTTTCTTTATAAATTAATTAATTAAGACTTTTTTTATAATTAAATTTAGTAACATTTGTCATGGAAATTTGTTAAATAGTCCAGTTATGAATAGACATGTTTATTTGTCGAAATATATAAATTCTCGCAAAGTAAATAAATGATTGAGATATAATCAATTAATTTAAAATTGAATTTACTTAGCATTTATTCTTGATATCACATCTTTATAATGTTTAAGTATTATAAATTACTAGTTTTTTTTAAATTTAAGTTAACTTTTTTTTACTTAGCAAATTTTTACACGGAGTTCGATGAAGTGTTTTTGTTGGGATATCAGTAGTTTTTTATAACATATTTTTATGTACTGGCATGTAATATGTAATGTTTTATATTTTTATTCATTTATTTTATTGTTATGTTTTTTTATTTAATATACTCTATTTTTTTTTTAAATCATATTCAATTTTTTTTTTCCATTATTATAATATATACATTTTTACCCCCTCGAGGCCATCGTTCAAAATGTATTGCAGTGTCATTACATCGTAGCCATTTATTTTGATGTGAAATTATGCTTGTATAATGGGCTTCATTCATAGATGGACCATGATGGCAGATGACAGAGTTTAAACCATACGATTTACCATCAACTTTAATTATTGTAGTGGGTAATGCATTAATGGTAAGGTTTGATATTTTGGTATTGACATTACTCCAAAGTTGTATTTGAAAGTACAAATATTCATTAGTATTTACTATATTTGTTATCTGTGTATGATCTGTAATAGCATTACAGGCACTGCAATTAACGCCTTCTATTAACACTTCTCTGAATAAATAATCTAGCATTGTATTTAAAGTTACTGTTTCATTTTCATTAGGTACGTTAAGTTGAATAATATAGTTTTGAGTTATTTGTATTCTCTTATTATGGCACGCAGAACAAACTAATTGTATCTGTAATTTATGAGATAGCGCATTTTTTAGTGGATCGTAAATGTTTATAAGAGCACTAATAAATTCAGCAGCGTCCTGTTGTTCTTCATTAATAAAAGGGTGCCCAAGCTGTCTTCTATACTCCATACCACGAGAGAACGCATACGGCGGCCGACGAAAACTCGTTTGTTTTCGCGCATGAGCGTTCCCCTCTACGAAACAGTCTCAAGCCGGAATAAGTCGATCGCTATCGGAACTAGTCGGTTTTCGGTTAGATCATGTATGTACAGAATGGTTCATGAGCAGCTGACAATTGTTGATTCACGCGTCGTGTACACTACTCAACTACTGTTTTGTGTTTTTTTTACAGAGTGAATCTTGTTTTATTTTGACTGTGCCGTAAATTGTATTATAATTTTTTGCGGTAGTGTTTGCGTTACTACATTTACGTATATCGTTTTATTTTAACTGTCAGGTGTATACCTTAATTTTTTTTATTTAAAATGGATCAAGAAGGCAGCAATATTTCACCAATGAAAAAAAATCCTCGTGGAAAAGTAAGAATTATTTTAACTATTATAATTGTATTATTTCCGACTGTACTAATGTACTATAGGTAATCGGAAAAAAAATCCCCCGGAAAAATAATCCCCAGAAAAAAAATCCCCCGACGAACAACCCCGGAAAAAAAATCCCCGACCTTAGGAAAAAATTACGATAATATATTATGTGTAATTCAAATTAACTAAATTAACAACTTCACAAATAGGTAAAGCATATAAAAATATTTCGAATGATCGATACTTCAATTAATAATACAGTTAAAAACATAGTACACAAAAATATTACACAAAATATAGGTAATAATAATAATAATTATCAAACGATAATTTATTGAATGTAGGCACGAGGCACATACTTATGTATAGTAAAAAGACTTAGAATGTTTTAATTTTTTTTTTTAAATGTTAATCTATATTATTATTATTACCTATATTTTGTATAATATTTTTGTATACTATGTTTTTAACTGTATTATTTGACGTATTAACAAAATATTATTTATAATATAAAATTTTTTTAACAATATGATATAATATACGTATTTGTAATTACATTTTAATTATAGATGCTAATTAAAGTTTAAAAGATATTTGTTCAACCATTTGCATGTGGTTGTGAGTGATATTGTAGTCTGGGGATTTTTTTTCCGGGAGATTTTTTTTCCGGGATTCATAATATAGTATGTTATATTATACTACAATAACCATTATTTTTAATTTTAGTTTGTTGGTTCTGGTCAAAAATTGATGATTGTAAATTTTTACAAAAACAAAATGGCACTGCAAGCAACTGGAGATCTGCCAAAATTGACTGCGAAGGAAATGATAAAAAATATATCGGAAGAAAGTGGTATCGGACAACGGACCGTGAGCGTTACTTTGTCGGAATATCGCAACAAAAAGTCTGTAACATCACCAAACAAGACCAAAATCAGACCAAAAGTAACCGATAAAGTAGACGAGTTCGACCAAAATGCCATCAGGCAAAAAGTTCATCAATTTTGGCACAACCATCAAATTCCGACGTTGAATAAAATATCAACAGCAGTCAATGAAGATGATAGTTTGCCAAGATTTCAAAAATGTCATTGTACAGAGTTCTGAAACATCTGAATTTCGAGTATGTCCGTAAGTCTCGTAATAGTGCATTAATCGAACGGAATGATATTGTGTGTTGGCGCCGAAACTATTTGCAAACTATAAAGCATTACCGTCAGTTAGGTAGACAAATATATTATCTTGATGAAACATGGGTGAATGCAGGTGAAACTACATCGAAATCATGGGTGGATACTACAGTGAAATCGACAAGGGACACATTTCTCAGAGGACTTACAACTGGACAAAAGGAACCATCTGGTAAGGGCAAGCGGCTTATTGTTGTGCATATCGGGTCATCTGACGGGTTTGTTCCTGGAGGTCTATTTTGTTTTGAATCGAAAAAAAATACCAAAGATTACCATGACGAAATGAACGGTGATAATTTTTATGAGTGGTTCAACACAATTTTGCCGTTATTGAACGAAAATGCCGTGATCGTCATGGATAATGCGTCTTATCATTCGGTGAAGAAGGACCCATGCCCCGTTATATCTTGGAAAAAAGCAGATATTATCTACTGGCTGGAAAATAAAGGTGAGGTAGTTGATCATACAAAGGTTAAGTCACAATTATTGGAACGAGTACAAGTTTTAAAGCCTCAATATGGACAATATGTGATTGATGAATTAGCAAAGGCTGCTAACAAAACTGTTGTACGTCTTCCTCCTTATCACTGCGAATTAAACCCAATAGAACTCGCGTGGTCCTCAGTAAAAAATTATGTTCGTATGAATAATACAACATATAAATTACAAGATGTTCGTAAACTATTGGAAGAAGGCGTGGAACGGGTTACACCAGACATGTGGAAAAACTTTATTACTCATGTGAAAAAAGAGGAAGACAAATGTTGGCAAATCGATGTCTTATCTGATGAACTCTTTGATGAACAAGAATCCCACGTCTTAACAATCACAGGTGACACAAGTTCAGACTTCGATTCTGATTAAATTATTTACCTATAAATGTTTGTATATTATTTTTAAATATGACTATGGTTTTTAAATCAATCGTAAGATTTTGTACATTTTTAATTTATGATTTTTAATATTACTGTATTATTTGTATTTGTATTTTTTGTAAATATCGTTTTTAAATCAAACGTAAGATTTTGTACACTTTCAATATTACTGTATTATTTGTATTTGTATTTTTTGTAAATATCGTTTTTAAATCAAACGTAAGATTTTGTACATTTTTAATTTATGATTTTTAATATTACTGTATTATTTATATTTTTAATTTAATGACTTATGAAAAAAATATAAGAAATGTAATATGATTTTATAACCAAAAAAAAAATGGTTTATTGCTCTCATAACAATATTAATTAATATTAAGTAAAACATCAACTAATACGCGTGAATCCGTGATTATACAAGCACGTAATATCTTAATCATTTGAGCCGCTGTATGCAACTATAAGCTCGCGTGAAGTGGGAATGTCACTTATTGCCGTAGGCGTTCTCTTGTGTTACGGTGGGGGAAATGTGGCCTCGAAACGACGGAGCGCAATCATTCGGATGCGCGAGCCGTATGCGTTCTCTCATGGTATGGAGTATAATACTTGAAGAACTTAAAATATTTTCTTGTGAAACGTAAGACAATGCAAGATTTTTCAGAACAGAATGTTCCGAAGAGTTAATTAGGTGTTTTAATATATGTGTACAATTGAATATGGCATGTAAAGAAGAATTTGCGTAGCATGATATATTATTTGAATTGGAAAAGCCTGGTATAGTATGATGAGGAATATCTTGATAAGAAGTTGAAGGTATTTGGGCATTATTAGCACGGATATTTGATGAATCTGTCCATATTAAATCTTTAATGTGTCTATTTTTTGTGGATAAAAGAGGTATCTTACCTAAATCTGGTCTATACTTCTCTCTAAGTCTATTGTACTCTTTAATTGCCACTACTTGCGCTTTTATATTCTTAGGGTCAAAATTTATAACATGGAAACTTTTAAACTACACACTCTGGATAGTTAGAATGAGGTTTTATCCGCATTAGTTAAATCTAAGCTGAGTCTTGTAGAGCATTTAACCTTAACGTCGGATATTTGGACAGACATTCTTAATACAAGAAGTTTTTTGGGCATGACGGTACATTTTTTAAGTTTAAACAAAGTTGCTCTTGAGAGTGTGACACTTGGTGTGTTAGAGCTTTCTGCCAGCCATACATCTGACAATATATCCGCTTGGTTTGAACATCTTCTTTTTCAGTGGGGTATAACAAAAAGCCAGATTTTCACCGTCGTCACCGATAATGGGGCTAATATATTATCTGCTGTTAACAAAACTTTTGGCCAAGAAAAACATTTGCCATATTTTGCCCACACTCTGAATTTGGTATCCGAAAGGGCATTGGTTAATCTTGCAGATGTACATAATATCATCAACAAAATTAAGGCTATTGTAACTTATTTCAAGCAATCTGTAGCGGCTTCTGACGAACTTGGAAAATTGTGCGATCATAAACTAAAACAATCTGTACCAACACGTTGGAACTCCATTTATTTTATGATAGATAGATTTATTTTATGTTCCAACCATATTGCTTCAGTATTAATCAATATTCGCCGGGGCCCCGAAATGTTGACAGCTGATGAAATTGATGTAGCAAAGGAAATGTTGTTAGTGTTAAGGCCGATGGAAGTGGCGACAAGAGAATTATGTGGTCAAAAATATGTAACTGGCAGCACAGTTATACCCTTAATTAATTGTCTTATTAAAAAGACTGAGAGTATTGATCTAACCCATCCAACTGCTTTATCCTTAAAAAAGGCAATGTTAGAAAATTTAGATAAAAGGTTTGGTAAGATGGGGAAGAGAAGTCTCCTTAGTGTTGCCACTATATTAGATCCCCGGTTCAAAACTATTCATTTGAATAACCCATAATCTAGTTCAAGAGCTATTAAATTTATTAAAAATAAAATTAATGAAATAAAAAGTAATTGTGAAGAACCTAACTCCTCAAACCAAGGCTCTAGTGATGATGATGGTGAACGCAGTGATAGTTTGTGGTCAGTTCACAATGATCTAGTTTCAAAAAAAGCTGCATCACAAAGTTCAGAACAGTCTGAAGAGCGAATGCCAACTGAACTTAAGCATTATATAAGCCAGCCCACAATACTGTTAGGTGATGACATACTTAAATATTGGGATATAAATGGCAATATGTTCCCTCTCTTAAAAAAAATTGTACAACCATATTTGTCTTTAGTAGCAACTTCTGTCATTTCGGAAAGATTGTTTTCAAAAGCGGGAAATATAATGACCGAAAAAAGAAACCGATTAAAGGGGGAAAAGTTGCAACAGCTTTTATTTCTAAGTTCTCTAAATTTTGAAGACTGGCGCATAGAATAAAAAAAGTTGTTTTTATTGTGGGATGTAATTATTTGTAAATATGTATAGTGTAATGTATCTGTACAGCCTTTTGTATATAAAATGTATTAATATGTATAATGTAATTATCTGTACAGCCTTTTGTATATAACATTTGTTAATATGTATAATGTATCTGTACAGCCTTTTGTATATAAAATGTATTAATATGTATAATGTAATTATCTGTACAGCCTTTTGTATATAACATTTGTTAATATGTATAATGTATCTGTACAGCCTTTTGTATATAAAATGTATTAATATGTATAATGTAATTATCTGTACAGCCTTTTGTATATAACATTTGTTAATATGTATAATGTAATTATCTGTATATTATTTGTAAATATGTAAAATGTATCTGTACAGCCTTTTGTATATAAAATTCGTTAATATGTATAATGTAATTATCTGTATATTATTTGTAAATATGTACACAGTCTTGTAAAAAATACTTTTGAAATGTTGAATACATTTTAATACCAAACATTGTTTTTTCGATATTATTTTTATTGATGTCAAATTTTAGTTAAAGTTGTAATAGTTATTGTAAAAAATTATGTCAAAGTACCAATGATATAATAAACAAAAAAAAAAATACAGTGTTTACCATAATCATTGTTGTATTATTTATCTACCTAGCTACATTAAATACCTAAATCCTAACTTAGTCAACTCAAACTTAAATTTCAATATTATTTACATATATTTGTATTGTATCTGATTCTTACTTATTTTTTTTATTTATATTAACAAAAAAATATAATAGTATACAATATGTGGGAAATATTACTAGAAGTTACTCTACACTGCAGAAGAACCTTGTGTCGTAAAGTATGAGTACTTATTATTCAGTGCCAAACACAGTGGATAAATAATAATAATAAAAAGTAATGACAGTAAGAAAAAACTAACCTGAGTTCAGCTTAAAATAGTTGAATATAATAAGAAATTTTTAAATGTTTAAATGTATAGTAAAAAAAATCATATTTAAGTACTTTATAGTTTATATAATTAAATATTATTGTAGAACAATTATATGTTACTGATAGTACACACTACATAACATCAAGTATGTTATTTTAATGAGGTGTAAAATCCGTTTATGACAGTATAAGGTCATTTAAAAATATTGAGTTTCAAAATTCAAATTACTTGTACAAGTAAAAAAATAAATGTGTGAAAACAATTTAACAAAAATATAATGTACCAAAATAAGTAACTTGTAAGTAACTACTTCCAGCCCTGCCTAAGTGGTAATTAAAAATAAATAATTAATAATTTTTTAACCAAGTTAAACATTTTCTTATAATTACAGTTTAAGTGTTGAATATATTGTTTGTTAATTATTAACTTAACTAATATTTTTTCTCATCAATTTTCCAACTTTTGATGATGTCAAAATTCAATAATGTATTTATTAGGTTCTTTTGTAGACTTTTGTTATTACAAATAATATACTGACTTCTGAGACTTCTATGCTCTATAGAAACCCATTCCCCTTCTAGTCAATTAAAAATATTTTTGAAAATTGAATATACCTCGTGTTAATAATTACTTACCTAGTAAAATAATTATATTAATTTATGATTTTATTAACAGGTGTTTAATTACCAAATAATAAAGTATTTGAAAATTATTATGCATGGCAAGAATTTGTATTTCTGAATGCATGTTTTATGTGGGCATAATACGTATATATTATGATAAGTAAAAACATTATAATTTGGTAATTTATTCAAAAAAATTTTTAAAAAAATAAAAATTTAAGGCGGATCAACCTCCCCCCTTGTGACCAGCTATTACCATTTGAACACTGTCACTGTCCATTGAAGTGGTGAGTTCCGTTGGTTATAACACTAATACTTGTCGCTCAAATTTCAAGAGGGGCTAAGGCAGGGAGTACTCGCACTGGCATTAATGAGTTTGGAAAACCTTTATATACTTATCATTGTGACCTAGGCGTCACAAGGGAGAGCTAGAAAATGTTCAAAAAGCACCATCTAGTTGTTTAAAAAATCGTTATTTTTAGAATCGATTTTCCAAAAAAACGATTTTTTTTTTAATCGATTTTTTTCATTCCGATTTAAATCGATTCAAAAATCGATTCACCGACCTGAATCGGCCATCACTAATATAGAGAGGCCAATGTCTCAGAAAAGTGAGGCGCAAAGTGTACTATACTTACAGGTTGGCCAGTTAGAAGCAACAAAATATTGTGTAATCATAAAAGAATAAAATATTGTAAATATACAATATAATATTATATAGTATGATGTAATATTATACCTAATACCTAATAATCCAAGACCGTGTCTAATACCTATACATCATTTTGTAATTTGAACTTTTCAACAAAAAGTAGGTATGACGGTATGCGTAATTCAACAATTAATACTTATAAACTATAGCTATATTATATTATTATTATTTATGGGATTAAAGGTACCTATACATTATTTTGGATTGGATATTTTGACCTAGATTCAAAAAATCAGTTATTTATTTATTTAACAATTTACTTAATAATATTAATAATACTTAATAGTAATAATACTGAATAGAAATCATAATAATAATAATAATACTGAGTAGTAATAACAATATTATAATAGTTAATAAATAATAATAGTAATACTGAATAAAATAATAATTATAACAATAAATAATGATTATAATTATAATAATGAATAATAATGTTAGTAACTATACATTACATTTTTGTTATAAAACACAAAAATAATAAATTATTGTCCTTTAAAAATAGTTAATTTATTATACCACATTCTAATGGAAGGTGTTTCATTGTGACTTTTCAAATTGTAGTTTATTTTTAAGTTAATATATGTTGATGTGATAGATTTTATTAGAAGAGTTATATGATCGGTTAAAGGATTTCTGGTTTCGCTACTATGAGTTTTTAATTGTTCGAATACATTTGAGTTAAATAAAAAGTGGCCTAAAACTTCAGTTTGAATTTTCAGTTTATTAACAGCTTTATGTGTATAGTTAAATTGTTTTAATGTTTTTTCAGTTTTAAAACATATATCAATTACATCGTTACTGGGATAAATTAAGCCACCATTATCACCTTTTCTATTTTTTAATGTTATTAATGAATTTAAAAAACATTCTTTGTCAGTAGCACACAACGCATCTTTACATGTATCACATTTGAGCACATTAGTAAGTTTGTGAACCACGAATCCAGAAATGTAAATAATAACTTCTTTAGAGAAGTTACTAAAAGAGTAATCACTATGGCTTCCTATGTAATCATGATCTAAAATAAATGAATTTATACTTCTCAAATTTTCTTCCTGAATAATTGCATCATAATTAAAACCAGGAGTATTGTTATTTAAAACATTCACTGGATCAGAACTAGAGTAATGCAGAATTCCAATATCTTCTAGGGGTATACAATTTCCTGTATTAAAATTTGTAATATCATTGATCCGAATTACTAATTTTTTATAGGCTGAACGGAATTGTCGAACTGTTGGATTATTGTTATGACCACCATGTGATCGAATACTTCCAAAAAACAGTTCGATATGGTCTTGACTTAATCTATATAATTTTATATGTTCTAACTGATTGGTTTTAATTAATGTAGAATATAATTGTAATATGCTCTCTAAACAGACAATGAATCCTATGAAACCTGTTTTGCGGCTGGACTGAAGTACAGGTACCTACAAATATTCCAGGTTTATCTTCAACTTTAAGACCCTTGATATAGGTTTTGAATTTTTTAGTAAATAAAATAACTGATTCTATATTTTCTTTACATAATGCTTTCTTATAACTAGGGCTCGGATTTATATGTAAATACATATTTTTACTGTGACTTGATAAATTAATTTAGGTAAGTGATAAATTCGTTTCAAGGGATTTCCAATAAAATGAACTATATTTTATTTTACATATTTTTACATATTTTGCCATAAGTACATGTTTTTACATATTTCTCAATAATTCCATTTTTCCTACATTTTTCGACAATTTGTTCATTTACGATTTATTATTTATTAATACAGACTTTCCCATGTTTCCAAAAGTACAAAATAATACCAATTTTTAACCGATGTAGATGGTAGATAAATTGCAAATATTATTATTGGAAAATTAAAGTTTAGTAGAAATTTTAAGTGTAGTAGATGAAGCGGTAAAAAGACTTGAAAAAGTTCAAGGACCAATTGGCGATATTGTAAACTCTAAAGTTAAAGATGTACTACAAAAAAATTCCGGTCTAGCAGAAATGAAAGCTATTAAGAATATTCTGACTGGTATTTCGTCTGAAGCTTCATTGGATGTAGAACTTTCTCCTTCAGACATAGTCAACATGCAATATTGTCCTATAATATCAGTCGAAGTTGAGAGATCTTTCAGTCGATATAAATCAATTTTACGACATAATCGGCGATCTTTCGAATTCGAAAATTTAAAAATGCATGTCATTATTAATTGTAAACATAATAATTAGTAATTAGATAGTTAGATAAATATTTTTTTATTACATTTCATTTTAATTAATAATAATATTTATTTTTTTTTTTGATAATACATATTATAAATTTTTTAGCACATATTTATGTACATATTTTTGTTGTATGAATACATACTTTGGTTAAATAAATACATATAAATCCGAGCCCTACTTATAACCAATGCAATTTATGGATCTCGAATTTAATATGTCAAAAGCAATATTAAACAATTCAATAAATTGAATTGTAGCATCTGCATTACAAAACTCATTAAGTTTAAGAGAATTTTTGCAACATTTTAAAGCATCTGCTACGGATTGACTCAACAATTGTGTCGCAAGTTTCACTTTCATTTTTTGTTTAAAATAAAAGATGTGTTGCTTTCTCAACTTATTTGCTAGGTGGCAACCTTCCTTCTCCTGCAAACAGCATAGCAATTTGATGTATTCAAAATTTATTTCTTTTCCTTCAAAATCTAAAAATACTTTTTTCTCGCCAAAAGCATTTCTCACTAATTTTACCATGTGAGCTGGATCAAAAAGTGTTACAATGTTAGGATTGTTCTCACAGCCAGAAGCAAAAGAAGTATTTAAAGTTTCTATATTATAATTACAACCTAAAATCTGAGCAGTATTTATATTACTTGAACAACCGTCAAAGGTTAAGCTGATTATTTTAACGCCGGTACTTTCTAAGACATGCAATACATGGCGAATTAATTCAGATTTTTGAGAACTATTTAAACTACGAGCTAAAAAATAAGCAATCGGCAATTTCCAGCTTTCATTTACAGACACAACTAAAAAAACTAAGCATTCTTTGGCAACTTCCAAGCTATCATTGTTTATTCCAATTCCCATATCCACTCGACCATAATATTTGCTACCATCGTATTCCAAATGCTGCCGTATAGCCATCTCATCAATAACTAAAGCACAATATATATTATGGGATGAACTTTTTACTTTCATAGTTAAAAGTTTTAATGATTCATCTGTGAATCCTGGTTCTGCATCTACGTGTCTATACCATTTACTAAGCGTACGCGAGTGCGGCAAAATAGTATCAAATTGTTTTCTCACATAATCATAAGCTCTTGCCGAAAAGAAGTGTAGAGATAAAGCAAATTGCCTCACAGTAGGGCTATATTTTTTATTAATTTTCTTACCCGTATTTTTTTTAGACCAGTTAGTGATAAGTTCTTTGTGTTTGCCGAATGACTCAAATAAAGTAACACTAGTATCTTCATCTATAAGATTTTGTTTCTTTAAATCTTGAATAATGGTCTTCATACTGGCAATTTTCTTATTTTTTCTTCTGATAGTTTGATTTATAATTTTCAACTTTTTATTTTTGATTTTCATCTCTTGTGAAAGTTGTCGAATGCTACGTTTTAGGAATATTCGACGTGGAGTGTCATCATTTTTAATCTCAATAGCAGCAAGCAATGAAGATTGCATGGGAGATTCTGCTACTGGTATATTCTAAAATAAATATAATTATCATTATTGAAATATTAATAATTAATAATTAATTATATTTGTTCATTTTACCAATAATTCATTATTGTGTGTATCAGAAATACTACATGAAGGATTTGTCTCATTGAAGGGTAACACTCCTTCTACCTCTACATTGTTTACAGACAACTAAAAGAAAAAAAACTAATTAGTTACTTACATACAATCACATAGCATAAAACATTATTGAAATATTAATAATTAATAATGAATTATATTTGTTCATTATTGTGTGTATCAGAAATACTACATAAAGAATTTGTCTCATTTAAGGGTAATACTCCTTCTACCTGTACATTGTCTACAGACAACTAAATATATTACTTAGGTACAATAACATAGGTAGCATAAAGTATTATTTAAATTAATTTTAAATTATATACGTATAAATTATATTTGATGGCTGAAGAGAACTCGAAGTTGGTATTTTTGTAGGCACAACTGAAGGTGTTACAGTTTCAGAAACTTTAACTAAAGTTCTATCAAATTGTATAATATTTGATGAATGAAAAGTACTGGGAGGCTCAGACAAAGGTGTCAATATTTCAGAATATACTTTTTTCGGCTAAAAATTATAATAATAATACTCAGGGTTCGTAAAAAAATACGTTTATCGTTCCGGTTCAAACAAATTTTTACTGTCACCTAAAAACCAAAACGAGTTTAAAAAAATGCTGCTATTTCATTAGAAGTACAAATTTTGAAAATTGGTAGAATTTTGTCAGTTCGATGGGTAGCATCAAGCAAACGGACAGTTAATGCAGTCTTAAATAATTTGTGTGAACATTTCAATTTGGCTTCAATGGACCCTACCAGAGACTCTAATGAAAGAAGTAAATACTGTGGATTGTTTAAAATGATAACAAGTATAGAATTTGTTAGTAATTTAAATACCATGTCTGATGCTTTAGACGAATTAGGAGATTTATCAGAATATTTACAAAAACGTAGTATTACGTTAGTAGAAGCTGATAAATCTATAAGAACAACAATACGTGTATTAGATTCTATGGCAACCGATCCGGGTCCAAAACTAACTGACGCATTAAAAGAAATAAAGAACAAAATGTCGTATAAAAATGTAATATTACACAGTGGCAAAGTTCCTAAAATAAATTCTGCACAATTTTACAAAAGCCTAGCTAATAATTTAAAATCTCGAATGATGACTTCCAGTTCATCAAATGTCAGTCAAGACAATGAAAAAACGTTTAAAAACTTACTTGATAATATTGAAAAATTGAATCCAAAAAATTGGCCACTTTCGAATGATGGTAAAAATATATTTAAATTTTTAAAAGGGCTGAAAATATAATGTGAGTTTCATAAAATAATAGACACAACTTATTTATTATTAAAAAAGGGTTAGTAATTTTGGTTGGGTGAAGCCCCCAATTCTATGGTATGTATTACTCAAAAAAAAGCGTTCCGGTTCAGAAAATTTTCCATTTCGAGCACTGATAATACTTACATATAAGTCATTTATATAATAATAAATATTTATACTAATAAATAATAATATTAGTATATTGACTAAAAATGTAAGATATATGCATACCCATTTTATTCGATCAACAATTATGGATGGAGTGGCTGCCTCTTTAATAGTTTCCTACTTTTATTCAATATAAAACAAGATTTATCAAAATGAAGTGAACAAACCAAACTACTAATTGTCACATTTTCAGGATTTAAAAAGTTTTTAATTAAAAAATTGTTCCATTTAATTTTATCACTTTCATCTTTAGGAAACCTAGAAAACAATATACATATTATAATTTTAGTTTAAATTGCTTTAAAGAAACTTTGTTTTGATCAAACTCAATTTTGAAAATGTTTAACTATAGTAACTGGAATAGTAACAAATGTTTAATAAACTTTCGTTTTCTTTACTTATGAAATAATAATTTAATATCTCCACATAATTTTAAATCTTTTTTATAAATATTACCAAAAAGCATCCCCCAAATTCAAAATTGTGACTATAATCTTACATGTGAAACGATATATTGGCAGCTTTAGAAGTCTGATTTTTTGTTCTTCCACATATTATACAGCTTGGCATAATAATAGTAGTTTAATAAACGTAGAATAATAATTGAGATTAATAAACAGCTTCATTAATAGTAACAGTTAATAGTTTAATTAAGTAATTACTAATTAACTATCAAACTATAAATTATTATACATTAATATTATTATTAATATATTTATATTATATATTATTATATATAGAACATTACTCTATGATAAAGAATTGTCTTATGAACAGCCGTTTTGTACACAACTTTACAATAATGTCCAAATGATTTAGTGGTAACACTGTATTTACAGACCTTTATCGGCTTCAATATTTTATACGGGCATAATACGTATTTGCCTCTCTATATTACTCTATGGTACGACCGCGACGAAAACGTATACGGAATAGAGGGGATAATACGGTATCGTTCGCTGCTGTGTGAAACGTAATAACTAAAAACGGTCGAGCACAATATCTTTTTGCTTCAAAAATACTTGACTTTTTTGCTAATATATTCGTTATTATTCAACCAATTTTTTTGAAAATGACATAGGTATAATCTACAAATCATGCCCGATCTATTGATACCACAAACAGACCAATCCGTTCATTAATTAGGTCTGTAGGCCTGGCTAATGAAAACGGGCAAATTTACACACATTTAATGGGCAAACTCTGGCTCGTGTAATATACTACGGTAGTGACCGCCTCGCTTTTTTTTTTACTTAGCTTCGCGCCACTACCGTCGAGCTGGATATGAAAATAATGCAACGACGGGCGAAGCGCAGACCGCAAATAACAGACCGGTTTTGACCTGCCGGCGGCGCCCGGATGTCGGAGCTAGGAAGGGACAAACGCTGCCGCTAGAAACGACAGCAGCACATGACGGCCACTATTAAATTTTTTTCTGTAAAACATGCCAATTTTGTTCCAATAATACGGATTACAAGAATGGTTTTAGAGCAAAATACCTTTATTAAAAGTTGTAGAGAAGAGTTATATCGGGTGACGTAAAAAGCTCGATTTTCGATATTTCATTCTCAAATTCGATAAAATCGTTTTGCGTTTTCACTTTTTTTCACTTTTTTACATGTGAATAATTGGTATAAAAAATTAAAATATCGAAAATCGATCTTCTTACGTCACCCGATATAACTCTTCTCTACAACTTTTAAATAAGGTATTTTGCTCTAAAAACATTCAGTAAGCCGTATTATTGGAACAAAATTGGCATCTTTTTGTATTTTTGGCCTTGTGGCGCCCGTGTGTACTTCATATTTCATTAATTTAAATTCGAATTTTGATAATAACTTTTAAATTTATTAACAGTATACCTACTTCTTTACAACAATTATTAAATAACAGTAAAATGCGTCTTTTCTACCATGTAGGTATTTACT
Source organism: Macrosiphum euphorbiae (assembly GCA_949089665.1). Lineage (NCBI taxonomy): Eukaryota > Metazoa > Arthropoda > Insecta > Hemiptera > Aphididae > Macrosiphum > Macrosiphum euphorbiae. The sequence goes on along the minus strand of CARXXK010000002.1, from coordinate 47,542,535 downwards.
ATTTAGTTGTTTTTGTCTATTTACTATTTAACCATAAATGGTTTTTAAAATATAGAAAACTATCCTTTAAAATCATTGAAAAATGTGTATCAGCTTAAAATTGTTTGGGAACCTTATAATTTGGTACTTGAGAGGGCCCTGGGGCTAGACGCCACCTTAATCCGGCCTTGACAATAATATTGTTGTGTAAATAAAAACTATGGGTTTTTCATGAGAGTGGACTGTATATATTTTAATGTAAAAAAGTGTGTACTAACGTACATTTTTCTGTGTTGCAGTTGTATACCTTGTAAAATGAATTACATCTTAAATAATATAAATCAATAAACAACATAACACGACTGTTTACAAAGTGATATAAAACAATATGATAATAATGATAATGAAAGATGTTCAAAACATAATTTTAACATACAAATTAAAATATTTATAAAAAAAATTTAATTATTACAATAATTTTTATTTACTTATTCTAGGAAAACACTTATATTTAAGCACTTTAGAATTATTACATGGTCATTTTTTGGGCAGTGACATTCGAGAAAATCGCTAAATAGACTCACATCCTTTGATTAGCATGCTTTCTGATGTAATATCTCAAGTGAAATCCTAAAATAATAATCATGTAAGTTGTAAGATATTGCTTGAAAATGAATAAATAAGTTAAAAAAATGTTTTCGTTTTCTTTAGAACAACAAAGCTGACGCGGAAAACCAATTAACTCAGACAAATTAAAAAAAAGCCATTAAGGTGATAAATAATGATAACATTGTAAAAGTAATTAAATTATTAAGTTAAGACATTAACTGTTTCTTCTAGAATGTAAAAATAAATATATCTTTCTCTTCTATAATTTTGAATTGTGATTATTTGCTATGTAGCCTTCATATTCTACAACAGCAGAATTAATCTAAAATAAAAAGAATAAAAATTAAGCTGTGAATACTGTGTGACATCTCGAGACATATTATATTGCTCATGACTATTTTAATTATTTTGCAGTTTTCCTGATTACATATTTTATTATTGACGCAGCCATGTACTGCTATAGTATTGAAGTTACAATCTGTTTAATTAATTGAAAATGGCCTAAACACAGTTTTATCAACATTCAGGGATAGATTTCTATTGTTTAAAATGTAATAAAACGTAGCTTTCCTAATAAATTGTTAATATGAAAATTCCATTTTAAGTTGTTATCAAATATAACACCCAAATAACGATTTTACCAACTATTTTAATTATTTTACAGTTTTCCTGATTACATATTTTATTATTGACGCAGCCATGTACTGCTATAGTATTGAAGTTACAATCTGTTTAATTAATTGAAAATGGCATAAACACAGTTTTATCAACATTCAGGGATAGATTTCTATTGTTTAAAATGTTTATTATCTGATTGAAATCTCTGCAGGCTTTCTCATAAACCCCATCCCATGATTTGTGTGAGAATAGAAGACAAGTGTCATCAGCATAAGTAACTATCGACCCATCAAAATTAATATTACATATTTCATTAATATATATTATAAATAGAATGGGTCCAAGAACACTACCCTGAGGTACACCATTTTTAATTCCATATGTGTTACCATTTACTTCATTAATTTTCACCGACTGTATTCTATTATGCAAATAGCTTCTAAACCAGTTTAGGCTCAAATTATTAATTCCAAAGCTAGATAGTATGTTTAATAAGATTTGATGATTCACTGTAGGTATCAAAAGCCTTGGCTATATCTAAAAATACTGCTAATGATTTATTGCTATTATCTATACTCGGTGCGCCGAGAGAGCGCAAGTCGGCCGCGCATCCAAATTCCAAATGGAGTCGCTCCGCGGTTTCGTGCCTCGAAAAATTCTTAAATTTAGGATCTATTTGCCAGCTTCCTCTAAACTTTTGTTTTTGGTGGCTTAACTTAGTTGTTGATTCACCGCGGATTTTAACGACTCTGTCACCATCACTGTCATAGTCACTCATTTTAAGTTTTTTAATCAATTCAAGATTATTATTATAATATTATAGCCACTGAAATAAATATGATTGACACAAAAATATAATAGAAGTCAACAGACTATATGTCTATACTGCCTTGAAATAGAATAATAAATAATAACCTGGCAGTTATCTGTGGGATTATACATTGAGGAGTATATCTGGTTAAACATGATTGACACAACACTCAAATATAATAGAACAGACTATATGTATATACTGTAAATAAGAATTTAATTTTTACAAGAATATTTTCTTATCTGTGGGATAATCCACTGAGGAATATATCCGGTTAAAGGTGTATAACTTATAAATAATAATTTATCTTAAATTGCACTACTATGACCCAATTTAAGACGTAATTTTTTTGTCTAATTTTTCTTCAAGAAAATGAACAGAAGAACTAAACATGTATATTATATACAATAACATAATAAATATTAATATTTAAATTACCTGAATAAATTATATAAATTTAAATTAAGGAGGTAAAAATCAGCAATGATAAGATATTATCAATACTATGGTCTATGGCCGATTGGTGAAATACTGAAATTACCGTAAATTGTCCTTGGACCGTACCATACCGTACACTACTCTAAATTACCGTAAAACAAGGACAAGGACCGTATCATTGGCAACACTGTTTCGAGGTCTAATTTCTCCCACCAAGTCGACTGGTCGTACGCCGTCGTAAACTACCGAGCGCTAGCGACTGTTACCGTATTTTGCCAGTTCACGTATATTATCAGTTATTACTTTATTGTTTATTTTAGTTATCAATTTATCATTTATTTTATTATTTACAATATTATAGTACATCGCATATACAAATACTATTTACAATATAATACATCATACACATAATATTAACAAGATAAAATATATCGCATATACAAATACTATTTACAATATAATACATCATACACATAATATTTACAAGATAAAATATATCGCATATACAAATACTATTTACAATATAAATTATAATACATCATACACATAATATTTACAAGATAAAATATATCGCATATTCAACTTAAGTTAGTTGGTCATCATTCAGAGTCGTCAGACTCGGAATCGGAAGTGTTTCCGGTAATGGTTAAGACATGTTGATTCGAGCAGGGGCGCATTAAGGGTTCACATATGGGGGGCAAAATTATTTTGCGCCCCTGGTGTATTTTATGAATATTATTGAAAGTATAAAAAACTTTAAAAAAATTTCCTCGCTGCGCTCGAAAAATTAAGTTAGTACCTTACATTTCATACAGTTATTATACCTATATAGATATCTTATTAAATTAATTACTAAATATCTATTTGGAACTTGGAATAATAATCCTTTCTTTTAAAATAGTACTGGTAATTGGAATATTTATTATGTAAAATGTTTTTATTTCATTAACTAATAAATACCTCCTAGTAAGCAACTCCTATATTTGTAGTTATTTATGGAGTACCTATGTATTAAGCATTGACTTATAATAATAAATATATCTTTATTCTTTATTAACAATAAAATATTATTACATATTATAAAACTATTTAAATGATAAATATGGAACAATACTAATTAAAATATTTTCTTATTTTTTTGTTCACAAACTCTTTTATAATACTTGACCAATCAATACTTCTAATCATCTCATTTTCTATTGACAGCCATAGGCGCACATTGGGTGTGAATTCAGGGGGTGCTGGGATAATTTATGGTTCACACCTCCTAATCCTAATATTTCTGCATTGCATTAGATTTAATTTGTATAGTGTATACAATAATTTCTAAAGTGCAATGTATCAAATAGTCTGTATGATTGTAAAGAAGACGCTAGGTACACCCACATGTGTTGTCTCCGTATTACAGACGTAGGTACAACATAGGCAAAACTGTTTTGCACGGGTATAAAAAACATTCAGGCTCTACTCTAAGCTAAGAAACTAAATGTTCACACTATAAAAATGAGAAAATTTACTCTGTAACTTTGTTTTTATATTTCCGATATCAAAACCAAAATAAAAGTTATTTAAGTTTGATAAACAAAAAAAGGTGCTCTGCTGTACAGTAGGGTACAAGTGGGTCACTGTATAATCGATGGTATTAAATTTGAATTCAATGATATACTAACATCATTGTATAAGAAAAACGATTCTGAGCGAAGACGGTTAGTCAGCCTATGTTATTACTAAGTATATTTGATGATACTAAGGTGAATAAAGCAATTTATATATAACCTATTTACGTAGAATCTTGTTTTAAATTTTCAATCATTAGCTATAAAAGTTGAACATTTTATAAATTTTTAACTATAAAATTATTATTAAATTTTAAATGTGATAAATTTTGTCAAAATTTGAATTTTAAATAATTATTAAAAAAAATTGTGCCTATGTATTTTTAATATTTTTCAAGTGTTATTGTAACAATATATCAGGAGCTTTGCATTAAATTTTCAAGCTTTTTTACCATACAAATAAAATTTTATTGATATGAATAGAAAAAAAAAATTAAAATATTGAAAACTGAAAATGTCCGTAAATAGCTCAAAAAGAATCAAAATATTTTCAAAACTATATGGTGTATAGGAAATGCTAATATAAAAATTTAGTAAAATTTTCAAGTATCTACAGTCATTCGTTTTTTAATTACAACCAAATTAGAATATCGTTACATGAGAAATCGAGTGAATAATATCAAATGTTGTAAAAATATGAATTTCAAACGTTCATAAAAATTTAATTTGAGATTCTTGTAGACATTTTTTTTTTTGATAAAGGTAGACAAACTTATGAGGAATCTTGCATTACATTTTCATATCTTAGATTTAAAAAGAAAATTTTTTATGAATTTCTAACTCGAAATAATTTGTAAATTTTCGTCATTTTCACGTATTTTGTCAATATTTGGAATTTAAATGCTTATAACAATTTGACCCCCCAAAGTACCAACTAGATTCACTTTCCTATCAGAAAAGATACTGTTGAAGAAAATCCAAGCACTTTTACTGCCCTAAAAGATGATGACGGACAAAAAAAAAAAAATGAATTCGTGAATTCGTAAACAGTTGTCAATATTTGTAATGAAAAGAAAAATTCCGAACCAATAAACCACGATAGTTTATAAATGATTGGTGAAATACTGAAATAAACTGAGGGTGCTAGTTTGAAGCTTGCATATAAATGCCCATCTCATACTATGACATAATTGTATATACATAATTTATAACGTTTAATAGTACATTAGTATGATAGTTCTAATTATTATTAGTTGTTTCTTAAACCCGAGTTTTCCATTATGTCATACAATTTGTATGTTTTCTTTTTGACTCTGAGATAAAAAAAAAAAAAAAAAAAAATTACAAAAATGTACCGCCCCCAAAAAACTTCCGCCCGGGGCAAATGCCCCTTTTGCCCCCCCCCCCTTAATGCGCCCCTGGATTCGAGGGTTCCGCATCTAACATGTCATCGGTGATAAAGTCGATCTCGCATAACTTCTCCTCCTCTTTAATAACGTGGCTTATAACATTTTTCCACATGTCGGGTGATACTCGTTCCACGCCTTCAATCAACAATTGTTTTACATCCGGTAATTTATAGCTTGTATTGTTCATTTTAACGTACTGTTTTACTGAGGACCACGCCAACTCTATAGGATTTAATTCTCAATGATACGGTGGTAACCTAAGTACAATTTTATTGTTTCCTCTTGCCAATTCATTAATAACGTACTTGTTACAATCCGTTCGAAATTCTTGTGCCTCTTCCAAGAGTCGATCTTTGACCATTCGTTGGTCAATTATTTTCCTTCTAATCGTCAACCATTGAATAATATTTTCCCTTTTCGGGGAAAAAAATAAAAAAATATTGGGGAAACGTGTCTTTTTTAACCGAATGGTACGGCGTATTATCCATTACAACTACTGCATTTTCTTTTAGTAGTGTTAAAATGCTACTAAACCAGTCATAAAATGAGTTGCCATTAATTTCGTCGTGGTAATCACTTGTATTTCTTTTAGATTCAAAAGCCAAGAGACCACCAGCGACGAAACCATCAGACGATCCTATATGGACAACAATTAATCGTTTGCCTTTACCAGACAGATTTTTTTGTCCAGTAGTTAGCCCTTTTAAAAATGCGTCTTTATGTGATTTTATTGTTGTATCGACCCACGATTTTGAAGTCGTTTCCCCAGCGTTTACCCAAGTCTCATCAAGGTAGTAAATTGGATGACCTTGGCTGCGATAAAATTAAATTTTTTCCAAATACCTTTGTCGCCAACAGACTAATTCGCTTCGTTCAGTCAGTGCACTGTTACGAGTTTTCTTGGTATATACGAAACTTAAATGTTTTAAAATTAAACGTAAAGATGTACGTTTCAAATTTGGTAAGCTAGGATCGTCATTGACGGCAGTAAGATTTTTTTGCAAAGTTGGTATTTCTTTTCGAAAACAGAACCCATGAATTTTTTGCCGAATAGCATTTTTGTCAAACTCGTCAATCTTTTAGATAATTGTTGCCCTTATTTTATTTTTATTAGGAGAAGAAACGGGCACACACTAGTTGCCTCCCGAAGTCAGAAAGGTCCATAATTTTTATACGAATTGCCTCCCGACGTACCCTAAATTGTATCGTAAACGAAAAAGGTCTAGTACTAGTAACCTTCTAATAGCGAGGTAATAAATATACAAGTGGTTCTAAACATTTTCAAACATACCATGTATGATGTATCAAAATAAGTTTGTAATTTCAAAATCGTAATTTATGACTTTTGTTATGTTTGATATTTAAACTTACCTAAAACGAGAAATTAAGTTCATGTTTTAGATGAGATAGATATTATTTACGAAAATGAACAATGTTTATTACACAATGATATAGAAAGCGGAATTGTTTTATTTTCTACTAAAACGAATTTGGAATTCCTAGTAAAAATCGATACGTTTTATGTAGATGGAACATTTCAATATTGCACCAAATATTTCAGTCAATTATTTACTATTCATGGATTAATAAATAACTATTACATACCTCTTGCTTTTTTTTTGTTAAAAGATAAAAGTGAACAAACATATTATACTGGTATGTTTCATGTATTAAATACGTAAATACGTTTGTGCATAATTTATATTTATTTTGAAAAAGCCATACGCAATTCTATAACATGCATATGGCCAAATATTTCTATAAGAGGATGTCGATTTCATCTTGGCCAAGCTTGGTGGCGTAAAATTCAGTCACTTGGATTAGCTTCGAATTACTGTAATGACGATACGATTAGAGAATACTTAACGTGCATATTTGGCCTATCATTTTAAAACCCAGCGGAAGTCGGAGATATGTTTTCAATAAAACTAGCAGCCATACAGCCTTTAGATGATAAAATAACTCAATTTTCGGACTATTTAGTAGATCTAGTTATAGTTTTATCTTTAGTAGTACTATCTATACTAAGTAGGTATGTACTAAAGTTATAGATATCATGAGAAGTTATAACAACATAGATAATATATAGAGGATAGGCCATTCAACAAATATTCGCGTGTCCAGAGAGCACCCAAGAAACCAGGGTGGTAGTATGATGGTCCAATGTGGTTCAACGGTTATCACTTATCACTTTTCGTTTATCAATCATTTAAATTTCGTGCCTTTTTAAATCATAGATAATATATATTATCTATGTTTTAAATTGTCATTTTGAATATTCAAATTTCTTGCCTTTTTTAATTGTAAATTATTTGAATATTCAAATTATGTGGTTATAGTGACAATCCAACTTGTCATCAGTTCCAAACAGCATACAAAAGACTATTAGTTCACAACCAAATACGTAGTTCCATGTACGGTAATTGTCAAACTCTGGACAATACTATGAAAAACCCTTCAGCTGTGGAAATCATAAATGAAGATAATCAATTAAATGAAAACATTACAAACATAGATAATGCAAAGTCAACCAATTTAAATACAATGACTCTATATGTTAAAGATGTTAGTTCATACATTGCAGGGTTTGTGCTCCGAAGTCTTCAAAGAAAATTGAATTATGATTCTTGTATAATGAAGTTACAGGGCAACTACCATTGCAATAGTTTAGCAATTATCAAAGATAGAGGTCATCTAAAAAAACCAAACACAGATTTAGTCATAATGTATAAGGTTACAGAAGATATATTCAGACAAAATCACACCTCATGTATATTAAAAACGAGACAAAAATTTCAATTAATGATGAATCAAGTTAAACACATTCTAACTGAATATAATTTATTTGAAAATTTAAGTTGTAATCAAATAAGCTGACATAACATTATACTAATTGATAATATCATACAGAAATACATTCAAATAAGGTTATTTCATGAAACCAGGAAAATGAATGACAAACTTCCAATAAAGAAAAAGTTGAAAAAAATAGTACATTTCATATGAGTAATAATAAATAAACTACTATGGCCAGTAATTATACAATACAATGACAGAAATGACCCCCATAAGCCATAAGTATTGATTAACGATATAAGGTTTTATATAATTTATATTTGACTCTACTTTTTACTAGTTACCATAAGTTACCTAATATACCATATAATCTAAATTAAATAATATAATAATGTATATAAAATGTTAATATAAATATGCATGTAAATTGTTATTATGAATTTTACTATTTAAAATATATTTACAATATTGTACCTATTACTTACCATGATTTAAACAAAAATGTATGTTCACAGTTTTTTGACGATCGGTTCGTGTCGTAACATACTGTATTATATATAGTAGTAATAATTTAATGACAATACCTTTTGCGATCATACCATTTATTATAAATTGTACTGTACCTGCTACAAAAGTTAATAAAATTGAATAGTGTACTCACTACTCAGTAAAATGTTTAATAATTCAAATTTTGTCATTTCGCACTCCTAATTCAAATACATTGACAAGATAACAGGATAATGTAATACCTACATTGTAACCATTGATAACTAGGTTACCATAACCAATGTTAGTCTGGGGCTCTTCCGGCACGCAAACCCATGGGTCTACAGTATTGGAATAGCCTATCCTCTATATATTATCTATGTATAACAATCACTCGTGATTGAGCTATCAGTAATGAACATCATCCATCGCGTCATGTTTGTTTCTTAAATATTTTTTCGTATTGTCATAGTTTTTTACGGTCTTGACCATTTACTGTTTACCGACTTTAATTTATTTATCAGCCACTTTACATATTATATCAATTTCAAAAAAAATGATTTCAATTAAGTGTATCCCTGTATTTAATTTCAATAATATTAACATGTTAAAAAGAAGTGCGGATTTCATGTTAAATTTAAAAAAAAATAAATAAATAAAATGACCTCAACAAAAATATTCAAAATAATGTAACGAATGAACCAAGTACAGGTCATCAATCATCATCAAATAGTGAGTTTGAACAAATATCTGTTGATGTTGACAATAGTTCTGTCACAAATGTTTTTGAAAGTGTGGAGCTACAACCACGTGAGTTGACCCAAGATTTTAATTTTTTTTACTATGCACTAGATATACCCAGTAACACATGGATGATAGTAGGATAATAATAGAATATTTATTAAGAATATATGTAATGTGTAAAAAATATTCTTCATTCACATAAAGATCTTCTATGAATATGCATATAACGTGAAAAAATGGCAAAATTAGTCACCTATAGATAGTCCATGAATATCTAGTCTTATTGGACCAACTATAAATAATCTTATAGGAATATTTATGTAGTAATTTAAATTATTCATACAATATTCTATGGGTAATTAAAATTAAATAATATATGAATAACTCATTATTGTTCGTATAAATTACCAAAATACTATTTGATGATGAATATGATATTCTATTAATTATAAAACATATATCCATTGGTTGTGAATATATTAATTTATTTTAGATTATAGATTACCTATGTATTTATATTATATTTTATTTTATTTATTTAAAATATTTGGATATATTTCTTTTATATGGATTACTTATTTTTAAATCTCGCATTTAAATGCTATTTTCAGTCTGTCTAACTGAAAAATAAAAAAAAAATAAACTTTGAAACATAGGTACTCATACATTTAATTTAATTTAAACTTTAAAGCAATTCTTATTTTTTAATGTTAAAGTTGTTATAAATTGATACATAATATTGTTAGGTACAAGATTTAAATCTTTCACCAGCCTTAGTGAGCCAAACACTTGCTACTAGCTCAATATCTTTCACTGAACGATCTGAATATGTTGATTGGATTGCTTCTAAAACAAACATAAACAAATTAATTAAGTTTTTTCTTAACCTTCAGTAGGTCGCGCGGGGTAATTTATTACCCCACTAATTTTAAACTATGTTTTAATATTATTTAAGTTGGTATGACAGTGTTGGGATTTTATCTAGCTTCTATTTATAAGTCATTAGTAGATAATATTAAGTTTATTTAACGTTTTATCAGTTAGTACGTTCAATACCAGCGTTCGAAGTGTGTGTGTTTGAGTTTGGAAAATTTTTACCCCGTGCGACGAAATAAGTATTTTTTTTTCCGTACTATTATATTATATTTGGAAATGGATGAATTAGAACGTCGACGAATTGAAGCGTTCATTGACGATTTCGATGATAATGAAGATATTTGGGGAGGGAACTCAAGTGACGAAGAAGAGGATAATGTTGAAATGTTACAAAAAGATCATAACACTGATACTGAACAATCCGATATTTCTGATGAAGAAAACTCAGAACAGGCAGAATATAATTTCGTAGATAATGCGATTATAAACGATGATAATTACCATGAATCAGATGATGAGTTACCACTTAGCATGAGAATGTTGCCATACTATATTGGGAAAGATGGAACTAGGTGGAATAAACGTGCGCCAAACCAGAGAGTTCGCACGTCTAAAAAAAATTATGTTACGGAAAAATCAGGTGTTTCTCCAACTATTAGAAACAAAACAAATATTCTTGAATGCTGGCAAGTGTTTTTTACAAAACCCATGTTAGATACAATAGTAAATTGCACCAATATATATATATCAAAGGCACGTGCAAGTTATAGTCGCGAACGTGATGCATCGGATACCGACTACAAAGAAATAAAAGCATTGATTGGAATTTTATACATGACGGGTGAGTAACATTATTTTTGGCCTGCCATATAATATATTATTATTAGATTTATGTAAACGGTAAAAATAGAATGATAAAAATAATAATTGATATTTTCAATAATCTTACGATTCGTCGTTGTATTGTTGTATACATACCACCATTCGGAAAAATGAGATATAAATATATTATACTGAAATATAAAAATATACATACAAATTGCTTTATTATTCCGTAGTTATCTTATTTTACATTTTTTTTTTCTTTGGTAGGGGCTATGAAATGTTCTCATAGAAGTTCGGAAGATTTGTGGCAAAGTGATGGAACCGGAGCAGATCTATTTGCTTGCGTAATGTCAGAAAGACGATTTCGATTTTTATTACGATGTATAAGGTTTGATGATATTCGTGGGCGTACTCAAAGAAAAGAAATAGATAAGATTACACATATTCGGTGGATTTTTGAAAATTTTGTCAGTAACTGTAAGAAATCATATTCAATATCAGAATACGCATGTGTTGATGAAAAGCTACAATCATTTCGTGGTCGATGCTCATTTCGGCAGTACATCCCTTTTTTTTTTTTTTTTTTTTTTTTTCGAGGTTGAATCGCAACCAGGGAGGGAAGTAGGTTTCCCCATTGCTGCCTCCCTAGCCGCATCGTTTATTGATGACAATAAATGGACAATACATTATACATAAAATACAATATTAAACAACGTAGTACATAATTGGGGGCTTCTAACCACCCTATTTGGCACTTCGGCCCACACTAATACACTTAACTATCTGCTAATCCATTGTCTCTGCCTCTCCATCTCTTCCTTCTGGCCCATTATCCGCTCCACCATCAAGCAAAATATGTCACCGTTTCTCTTGTACATATATAGAATATATTAGTACATCCCTAACAAGCCAGCCAAGTACGGCATTAAAATTTTCGCGTTGTGTGACAATGTTACATATTATACTAGTAATTTAGAAATTTATGCAGGCAAGCAGCCAGATGGCCCATTTTCAATCGACAATTCTGCAAGTGAAGTAGTAAAACGGTTAGTGTCTCCAATATCTAAAACTGGTAGAAATATAACGGCAGATAATTGGTTTGCGAGTGTATCATTAGCTGAAGAACTTTTGAAAAATCATAATCTTACATTAGTAGCTACAATAAAGAAAAATAAAAGAGAGATTCCAAAAGAATTTCTTGTTACTAAAAATAGGGAACTTTGTTCTTCTTACTTCGGATTTCAGAACAACATGTCAATAGTATCATATATGCCGAAAAAAAATAAAATTGTACTAGTTTTGTCAACAATGCATAGTAGTAAAACTATAGATGAAAGTTCAGGCTTAGCAAAAAAACCAGAAATTATAACATTTTATAATGCCACAAAAGGTGCAGTTGATAATATGGACAGGATGACAGAAAACTATACAGTAGCAAGACGGAGTAATAGATGGCCACTTACAGTATTTTATTCAATTTTGAATATCGGTGCGGTAAATGCTCAAGTTATATATCACGAAAATAGTCAAGCTAAATACACTCGTCTTCAATTTTTAAAAATATAAGCAAAACAGCTAATGGATGAACAGTTACAATATCGTGCAACAATACTTTCACTTCCAAAAAATATTAAAACGCGACTAAATATTTATGGTTACAAACCAACATTACAAGTAGGTGAGCAACGGGTAAGAGCGTCAGGAAGATGTCAATTTTGTGACCGCCAACGTGACAGAAAAACTACAAAAGTATGCACTAACTGTGCAAAACTTATATGCAGAGACCACTTAGTAGAAGTATGTCCAGAGTGTTTCAGTGAGATGTAAAAAATAATAATGTTAATAATTCTTAAATTAGTTTAAAATATTTATACCTATCATTTATTTGTCTAATAAGTAAAAAAAAAAAAAATGTAAAATTAAAAGTATTAATTATATTTCGTATTCTTTTTTTGTTATATACAATAAAAATTTAATTTCAAATAAATAAATGTTAGAAAAGTATATTATGTTTACTCAAGGAAAATTTTTACCCCGCGCGACGGAATAGGTACTCATAAACCGCGCGACCTACTGAAGGTTAAGAGAACTCTACACAGACATTTGCTGTCTCCGTCTGAGTTATCAAATTTTTAATATTTGATTACAAGTACATATTTACTTATAGTAGGTATAGGTTAGGTTAGGTAATTAATATTATTAAATTATACAGATTATCATATTTGAAAGTAACGGTGATAATGGTATGATAAGGGGAGCTGCGCGCGCAGCAGCCAATTTGCCAAGCTGCAGTGAGACGCTCGTATAGTTTGTGAGTGGACGCAGGTTTTTAATGGCCACGATTGCCCACGAACAATTAAACAGCCTATGTCTAGCAATGCATATCGTAAAAACAGATAAGATAAAAATTGTTCTCGTCCGCTATATCACGGGTGCTTAACTTAGGGCGAACATTTACGGTGATTGAAAACCGCATCAATGCGCAAACTATCCTCCAAATGTGTAATAGTAAAATAAATATACTATTTTTGTTAAATTTTTCAATTTACTGAAGAAAATTCCAGTGTTTATTTATACTTTTTATTGTATTTTTCAGTTAATGCGGAAGATTTTATCATTCCTGAAGACAGAGATCCAGATGCAATTGATGCTTGGAGCAGACAGTTGGAATTGGAGAATATTCCATTTGAACCAGTCGAAATTGTCCTTCCTACCTTAGACAATCAGGATTCAAAATGTATTATATGCATAGAGGCTGACAGAGCACTCGCATTCATTTCATGTTGCCTTAAGATTTTATGTGGTGATTGTGTGAATTTTTTAGAACCAAAACGTTGTCCTGCGTGTAGTGAACATTTCACTAACTCGCTTAGAATTTGGTAAAACAAAATAATAAATATTTCGTTCATAATGACTGTTGTGTACTTATATACCTACCTATGATATAAATTAACAACTACACATGTATAATACCTGTCGGACTCCTTCCATTGTTGGTATTATTGTAGAGTATTATGTTGTGTATATATTTACGTACTCGTTTATATTTATGTATAATGTGTATACATATAACTATATTATACTCCAAGTCCTAATATTAATTTATATCCAAACAAAATAAATGTACATATTCGATAATTATAAAAAAAGTTCCTATACAACATGTTTCTATTATTGCATTAAGTTACCTTTATGAGTGATTAGGTATGTGTAAGAATACGCAACGTAGTAGTAGATATATTTTCAATGGTGCTTGTAGGCTAGATGCACACTTGCGTTAATTAAACACCGCTGCGTGGCCGCAGAAACTCATGCACATGTCCGTTGTTAACGTGCGGTACCGTTGCGAGGCTGTATACAAACGTGGTCACCAAGGTACGTAACAATGCCATCAGTCGTATTTGTTTTTTTGTTGGCGATGGATGTGTATCAAAAAAACGTGCGATTTTCGCGTACTTTGTATACAAAAAATTTGTTTTAAAAAAAAAAAGACGTTACTGGGTACATCCTTACATCGATGATAGGCTAGCTAGAGGTGGCTTTATTACATTGTTTTCGAGTTTACGAGAAAATCCAGATAAGTTTATTAACTACTTTCGTATGAGTGTTCAATCGTTTGATGAACTTGCAGACAAAATAACTGACATGATTAAGTCTCAAGATACATGTGACTCTGCATACCTCCATTGGAAATGCTAGCTGTGACTTTAAGGTAAGTGCATTTTATGCAGCATATCATTCTACTGTTTTGAAAATGAATTACCTGAACAATTGAATAATAATTCTATGATTGTAATAAATATTCAATTTTAACTCGAAAAAGATTATTATTTATTAAAATTTAACAGGTGCAAATAATAATACAACATTTTAATTATGTAAGTTATTTTATGATATTATTTATAAAGTTTCATTACTGAATAAATCCATACTATTTTCGTCACTGTATGTAGACGGGGTGAGAGAAATGATTGAAGGTGGAACAAATTGTCTTGAATATATAATATTTTCAGAAGGGCGAACTTGTGGCAACCGTGTATATGAAGGATGTTGTTGAACATTTGGGAGTTGTGCATATTGTTTGGATATAGCCGATGTTTCAGTAAAAGGTACAGATGTATGATATTGAGGTATACTCTGTGGAGGTTTTCTCATACGTTTAATAATATTGAGTACTTCACAGCGAAAGTCTAGTTTCTGGTCTTCGGTAAAATCAGATATAGATGGTAGAATACTTTCGAATAATGAACGGTCTGGATTAAGTTCTTGAATGACTGGAGCAGTTGGAGTAGGAATTGGAGTGTTCATAAAATCAATTAAGGAGGTCTCTATATCCAATTTGCGTTTGTTCGTAGAACGCTGCAGGTTGTAGGGAGGAGGTTGTTCCGGTTCCTCTGGCTGGGTTAGCTCTTCCTCTATTTCGTCGTTACCAAAGCTGGATTGTGTTTCCGTAGTAGCACCTGCAGTTTGTAAGAACGATAATTGTCGGGCATAAATGTATTTTCTTCCTGATCCAGCTGCCTGTCCAGATTTTGTTTTGTTTAAACTTTTTTTAAAGTTGTCCTTGACATTTCGCCATTTTTTTATACAAGAGGTACCTGAAAATACAGTAATTGTTTTATACTATTTTAGATTCTGAGTGGAGCGATGAATGTATTGATTTTACAATGATGTGTGTTTTTTTATTTTATTAAAATTTCATATTATAATTATAATTTATTATAATTTCATATATTTTATTTTATTTTATTTTTTTATTTTATTTTTTTTTTAATTTTATTATTTTTTTTAATTTTATTTATTTTTTTAATTTAATTTATTTTTTACCGTATCACCCTAAATACAACCTTTCCAAATTTCCGCCCTAAATAGTTGGTCCATGGTGTGAAGTTCTCAATTTTTTTATAAATGTATGTTTTTTCTTTGGTTACAGGTATTTAGGCAGCGGTTGTGATCAGGTAGATTTACACTTTTCGTACAAAATTGGACACACGACTATCGGTAAGATTTTAAGAAAAGTATGCAATGCAATTTGGGAATGTTTAAGCGCGGAGACCTTTCCTGATTTTACACAAGAACGCTGGAAAGATATTGCTCGAGGTTTTAAAAAATATGCCCATTTTCCGAATTGCTTAGGCGCGATAGATGGAAAGCACGTACGAATTAGAAAACCAAAAAACAGTGGGTCACTATTCTACAATTACAAAAATTTCTTTTCAATTGTGTTGCTAGCAATTGTAGACGCGAATTACAAATTCATTTATATTGATGTAGGGGCTTTTGGTAAAGAATCTGACAGTAAAATATTTGAAAATAGTCCTTTTAATATGAAGCTCCAAAATAATCAACTGAATATCCCAGGAAGTCAATCTCTCCCCGGAACTGAAAATCCAAAAATGCCCTTCACGTTTATCGGAGATGAGGCATTTTCTCTTTCACCCAAAATAATGCGACCTTATAGCGGTAAAGTTTTGTCTGATAAAAAAAGGATTTTCAACTACAGACTGTCCCATGCTCGAAGATATGTTGAAAGTGCATTTGGCATATTATCAAATAAATGAAAAATATTCCATAAACCAATCAATGCAAATTTAGATTTATGCATACTTCTAGTAAAAACTTGTGTTCTGCACAATTTCGTACGGTCCAGAGATGGATTTAACATTCAAGAAACAATGTGAGTGTAGAAGGATTCATTGAAATCGAACAAGACACATCAGAACCTACTCCGAGAGCTACTAATCAGTCAATCAATGCAAGAAACAATTTGGCAGATTATTTTGTTACAGATATCGGCAGTGTGCCTTGGCAAACAAATTATATGTAAACTAGATACTTACGTACCTATTGTCTTTATATTTTCTATTGTATAATTAAATAATGTATTCAAATAATATTATTAAAAATATTATATAGATTATAAAAATAATACTATATTATTAATAATATTCTTAAAAATTAAATAAAACAAATATTATAAAATAAAGAACGAATTACATAAAAGTACTTACATATATCATTTTTATCCCGTTCATCCTTTTCGTCGAATCCTTCACAAAACACTCTACAAATTTCAATCCACGCTCCTCTTTTTTTAGTTCGATCGTGGTAATTATTGTCAGCTATGTTCCATATTTCGGGATGAAGTTTAACTTCACTGATAAACAGCTCCATATCTACCTCATCAATATTAAATTGAATGGTTTTTGTTGCCATTTTTGTGATTTTTTTCACAATTTTTATCAATTTTATGGCGTGTGAAAAACGCAAGTGGGTATCACACGATTGATGACAAAGTACTGTTTGCCGGAGTTGCGGTTGATAACGCGTGTCCGGTGAACTTGCGGCGTGGCGGGAACGTACGGTAAAAACTGCACACACGCACGTACGTCCCCGCAACGTCGTGTGCACCGTTTCATGCTATTATTAGTATTTCTAAACGCACGTGCGGCGCCGCAGCGGCACCGCACGTTAAAAATACGCAAGTGTGCATCTAGCCTTAATCTCACGTAATAAACAATTAATTTATTTAAATTTTACAATATTTTCTTTTCTTTTAACAAGTACTCTTTGAGTCACAGATATGCTTTTATTTAATAACAATTTCAATTTTAAACTCACGTTGATTTTGTTGTATTGAAATTGTTGTTGGAATTGGCTATGTGTTTATTGTGACAATCGGCGGCCGGACTGTTGATCAGTTCGCGGTGGACGTCTACGGTAATGAACAGGAACCCGTCTATCAGTCGGTGGAACTCACTCGTTCTCGATGCGGTCTGATTCAGGAACACCCTTCCTTCAACTACTTCCTTTAATAATGGAATCGCGGATCCTTTGTAGATTGAAATGAGATGATATACGAAGCGACATCCGTGTATTTGCCTAGAGTAGGTACTTCGATGACGTTACTCCAGCAATAATGTATGGGCGGCCATCGAATTGCGTGTAGTAGTGGCTGCAGCGAGTAGCAAGTTATAACGGGTTCGCTGCTGTACGGTGTGACGTAGCTTCAACAATACGGACAAAAGTCGTACCCACACAGAGTGTGCTGTATACCCT